>PVIC010024444.1:0-26086 GCA_004025085.1 Thryonomys swinderianus | reverse complement strand
AAGAGAAGAGAAGAGAAGAGAAGAGAAGAGAAGAGAAGAGAAGAGAAGAGAAGAGAAGAGAAGAGAAGAGAAGAGAAGAGAAGAGAAGAGAAGAGAAGAGAAGAGGTGTTTTAAGTGGAGAGCTACTCTAGTATAAAATAGTTAAAAGTAAAAATGAATTTAAAATAATTTGGTGCTTAAACCTTTGGTTTGGTTTAGTTTGTTTTAGATCTTCATGGCCCACATACCTTTAAATGTCTTGCTTAATACTCTCCTGATAATATTTGGGATAAGATTTGTCAATGGAGATTGTATAATTCATTAGCTTTAAATCATCCAGTGAGATGTTAAAATTGTTCAGTGTCTTCTCATTGTCTATTAAAGTAAATATAAAATCTTTGTCCTTTGTCCTAGTGTGACAGGTCTACCTGCTTCGTCTCCTGAGATGTTTTCCACTACATGACTCTTACTAATTCACTATCCACAAACACCAATTAGTCAGTTGTTGAATGTTATACTCTAAAAATAGCAATTAGGGAAATTTTTATGAAACTCTCTTCTTCGCTGCTATTTTATCCACTGTTTTAGTCTACTTTGTACTGCTATAACAATACTTGAGAGTGTCTAAACTGTGAGAACACAATTAATTTTACTCACTCTGGATGACAGGAAGTCTAAAAATCTCTGACTTGGAAGCTTATTCATGGCAGGAAGCAGAGACAACTGAGAGCAGAGAGGAAAAGGGGGCTCCACTCAGCCTTTCCCTGGGAGCCCACTCTTACAAGCTTCAGTCCACTGAGGGAGGCGGAGCCCTTGTTACCTAATTCTCTCTTTTTTCTAATAAATCAAGTTTCTCAGTATGTTTCCAGTATACATTATCATCACATTCCTCATTAGCAATTTGTACCTGCAAATAATATTATCTTGGTTCTTATTTTTTCCCATTTCCCTGCTCTCCCTTCAACCACCCTCCCCTCTATAAACCTAACTGTTGTTTCTATGTTTTCCTTTCCATCATCAAATTTTTCTTTCCTTTCTTTCCCCTCCCCCCAATTTGTTACTATTTCCCTTTGAACATTTTCTTCCTATTTCACAAAACCTATCATATATTTTGTATTTCATTTACACTTTCAGTTACTCACACTAGAGAAACTATGGTATTTACAAATCTACACCTTATTTATTTCACTTATGAGTACAGCCTGAAGGTGCACTCATTTAGCTATAAATGTCTCTAATTCATCCTTCTTTATGCATGAGTAATACTCCATTTTGTAAAAGCTACATCTTCTTTATTTAGTCTCTGGTTAATAAGCATTTGGGCTGTTTTCAAGATTTAGCTATTACAAACTGAGCTGCTATAAACATGGGTGCACATATGTCACTGTGGTAATTGTCTCTTAAAGGTTCTGCTTCTCAACTCTGTTGCTCTGGGAACAAAATCCTTTGCACAAAAGCTCTGTGGGACATACTCAAACCAAAGCACCTGCTTTTTTCCAAAAATTATCAAGTTATTAAAATCTCCAAATGTGATCTTCTTATGGTTGTGTTTCATTTTTTCCCTGTTCAATCTTTGCTGTTATGTCACATGAGGCAATAATGTCACGAGGGCATCTGTGGTCTGAGAGACACTAACTGGAGTCCCCTGGTGGTTTCCATAGGAGAACCGCAGCACAGGCCTCTAGGGTTATAATGCTCCACCATGCCTTCTAGAGCCAGGAACTTGCGAATCATTCACAAAGCACTTCAGGCCATGGTTCCAGGCCATGGTGGTGGAAACAGAATGTTTCCTATGGAAAGTCTAGGAATTTGTGCACCTATTGTTTTGAGATCAACCAGCCTATAAAACAAGACTGGAAGTTCAGACATTTCTCCTCAGATGGGTGATACACACATGGGATTGGAATGGAGGGTACAGTAATCCATGCAGAGATGGGGCCTGGACACAGAACCACTCCCTCAGCTCACTCTGATAGCTTTCTGCATCATGACCAGCTGATGAGAGAGGAAAAAGCCAAAAGTGAGCTCATGAATGGACCCACTTGACACACGGGTGTAAATTCCTGACTGTAAGTATTCTCTACTAAGGAACTTTTAATATATTTTAATATGGGAAATTTGACTCATAAACAACAAGCTCAAAATTATAAGACTAAACCATCTTTACCTCAATGCTTTACTGAGTAGTATCATTTGCATTGTTGTTTCTGAAATGAGATCATCTTTCTCTTCTGCTTCCACATTAACTAGATTTATTCAGGACCTGATGTTAATGCTGTCAGCCTGGGTTATTGCAGGGGTTCCACTAACTGAGTTTCAAAATTTAGCCATTAGCATTCTGTGGAGGAAGATTCAATCTCATCATACTATAAATCACTTGTTTTCCTGAGAAAATTGGAAATATGACAGGCAGTTGTGCTTTATCAATGTTTTCCTTTATCCCCATATCTGCCCCACTTTGAAGTCTGCAGGAGAAATGAGACAATGTGATTAGGTAGCCAAGCATGTTCAGTGTTCGGAGAACTAGGTCATGGTTAAGTTTAACTGATGGATTAAAAAAGTTCAGAAAGGTGGTAAATTTTGGATTTACATTATTCCTCTGAAGAGTCCCGATCCTTGTCAAGTCTCCCTCCCACCTTTTCCAGAACAGTAAGCCAAAGCACTACATCTAGCAATTTAGTAGTTGCAAATTACTCTCGCTTTTTTTTAACCTAGAGCAAATTATCAGTATTTCCACACTAGATTTATTTTCCATAATCCATCAACTACATTGCTTTGGGGGCACTGAAAATGAGACAGGGGAATGCTAATGTGACAGATGAAGACAGAAATAATTAAATAGTGCTCAGCACAAGGCTACTATATATCTTTTTGACTAGTTGTCCTTTGGAAATGCCTTTAATGCCAGTTAAATAAAGGCTACAGTGAACATTGGTCAGTACCTCTTTTCTGTTTGCTAATTTGGCTTCATCAATGACACTTTCAAAAAGATAAATTAATAGCCTTCTATGGTGAGCTAAAACATACTTTATGCTATTCATTTGTCTGGTTCATTGGTTGACCTCTTACTCTAGGAGGACTATATATGAAGTTGAAGCAAAAACATACATTTCCTTCTAGAAACTTGGCATATGCAACATTGAAATACATAATTTTTCACTTATTTATTTGGTCTTATATTTATTTGTAAATAAGCTAACACGTTGCGAGGAGACAGGCACCTAAATAAATGATATAGTAGAACTGACCTGTTCAGCATTAGGTGTATACTCATGGTGCACATTTAAGGGCATGAGAACAGAGCTTGTAACCCAGGGAGATGGTTCTGGAAAGGTGTCCTGACAACAGCTGTGACTGGGTGAATGAATTAAAGCCATCCAGCTGAGGGAGAGTAGCCCGAGCAGCTTGAAAGGTGATAAGATCAGTGAGGAGCATTTCGAAGGGAGAGAAAAGCACTTGGGAAATGAGTATGGAAGAGTTCAATGAAAGCTTCTGGAAGGAAATTTTTAAAAATGAACTTCTGAAATGACAAAAAGTTAAAATCATACTTTTCTTGACTTTTTGTTGGCAACAATCTAGGCGTGTTGTTCAAACTGATCTCTCATTTGAGGAACTGTGGGTGGCAGGAATGAAGACTTTTTTTTCCTGGTACCTGAATTTGGCAATGAGAATAAACCAGTGATGTGGGCAAGTAGAAGGTGACTGGCATGGTGGTTGGCATGGTGCAGATCGGAAATGAGGCAGAGGAGTCTGATAGATTCACATCATAAACCCACACTGGGTGACAGGCCAGGGAACTGGGCTTTCCTTGTTAACAAAGAGAAATCAGTGTAAATTTAAGAGATTTTAGAGAAAAGGGACATGAGATACTGAGTTCCAAGTCATGGACAGGACAGTTATGGTTAGTGAGGGTAGAATATGTCTTCTTTGTCTTCATTTTCATGATCCTGTATCTTACCACCAGTTAAAGGTTCCATTTTGTTACTCTGACCTTTGTACTTTTCCTTTTCCTAGAGAGTGCTGTAAATTTTCCACTGGGACAAAGAATGTTGAAGTGTTTTCCTGAGGATGGTCAAAATTAAGGCATAAATGAAGAGATATTTATTTGGAGTTTACTATGTATCTAATATTGTACTGCCTTTTAGAGAATGTCAGTAAATATATAATAAAATATCTAGCAATAAAGGACTTGATACAAACCTTTCATAAGGTGAAACTAAATCTGAACACTTTTGATATTTTATTAAATAATTGCTTAATTTTGCATCTTTACAATGTTTTATTTCTTAAAAATAATATCTAAAGCATTGTAATTCTGATACTTATTCTAAACATCATCTTACTTAATTTACATTTTGAAATATCTACAGCAGTCTGGGAACAGAAAATTTACATATATTACTTACTTGAATCTTTTAACTTATTTTTCAGAATATTAATTAATACAACAATCACCGTTAATTTAAAAATGTTGGATCCATTTTTCACGTAGTAAAACTTTGCATGAAGGTTGAAAATTTAAATGTCTCAGCTACAGCTCCCATGTTGAACCCTCTCACCAAATGGGATGAAGTAGATCACCTGATTAAATCTAAAATCTTTATTCTTTGCAATTAGAAAGCATATATAGTTACATGTAAAATGTTCAATGTTACCTGTTCAGTGTAATTATGCTGGCTTTCATTCTCTGTGTTTGTAAATATGTGCAGTTGCATCATTTTAAGCAATGAAATCACTCCAAGTGTTCTTTTTCTTTTTGGTACCAAAGATTGATCTTGAGGCATTCTGCTTGTGAGGCAGAGGCTAGAACCACTGAGCTAACTCCCAGTCCCTGACTACTCTTCTACATCTTTCTTTCATTTATTCAACAGGCACTTGGAAAATTTTCTTGTCAATATCAATGCGTACCTTTTACCTTGTAATGATTGAAGGGTAAATTTTTCTTTACAGGTACAAAGGTTTTCCTTGAATAGATACAAGATAATCTGTCAAATATTTGTTCTTTTGATAATTTCTATCTTACAGCATTTTGCAGGTTATAATAGAGTTACAGTGATCCTCTTTATATGTATTATTTCTGATGCATATATGCAAAAATTTCTCTGGGCTAAAAGTGCTGCATTAAAAATACATTCCTCAAATATTTTCAATGTTATGCTAAAAATATTTCTACCAACAGCATATGAGATATAAAAATTCTCATTTCCCTACATCATTGTCATCTTATCTGTATAGATCTTTGAAAATTTATATAATTGTATGAACTAGGTATGATATTTTATTAGAGAAATTATGCAGAAGCTTTTTCTTTAATCAAAAATATTATTCACTGAAATCAAGTGAATAAAGTCAGGACAAAAAACAGTTGAAAAGATTTTGTGAAAACTTATTATCCTTATTCAGTCATAGTTGGGGACAAGGCTCTACTGTTGCAAGATCTAAGCCATCTTCAAAATCATAACACAAGTAATATGCTGAAAATCAGTCATAAATCTATATAGAAATATCACACAGTTCTTTTAATACTGTAATTCAATTAAAAACTAAAGTTTTATGCTGAGTAAGAAATCACCATTGTGATTTCATACACAACTGCTTGATTAATTGAATCTTTAAGAAAAGACTAGGGATTCAGACTGTCATAGGTTTAGAATCACGGATTTCTTTCCTCAATGGAAGAAATTGTCATTGTGAACATTTAAAAGGCTATTGAGTGGTATAAAGTTTCACTCTATTCTATTCATGGGTAGTTATTACAAAAATGATGTAGAATGGCTATCCCTTAATCTCAAAGATTTGGGCCTTTTATTAGATGACTCTGATAAAAGTCTATAGAGAAACATAAAAGCAAAGTCACACAGAGAAGGATTATATTTCTATAATAATACAGTAATTTATTAACCCAAATGAATTATCTATATATTCCCTAGAGAAAAAGAACAATGATGATCATGATCATCAGCAGCAGCAGCCTGTGTTTGAAAAAGGAGAGCAAACTCTCATGAAAATTTCATACAAGTGAAACTGGCTTTCCTAATTCCTAAGCAGCGAAAGTTGAGACAAATTTAGACTTGCACACTGTACAAATGAGTTTTACTATCTATGATTACTTCTTTCTATCTCTTAAAGGCCTGATGGGTCTTCATTATTGAATTATACATAAGCAAGCTAATTAGACTAAACTACATTTAAATTGTAGGTGTGTGATAAAAATATGTTCTTGTGTGCTAGTCCTCAAAAGGGTCCTGGGCATAGAATTACACAGCATGTACTTTAAGAGACTAGAAGAAACAATCTGGGATGTTTTCACTGGAAAGAGTTGATAAGTGTTTGAAGATACGTATCTATCTAACTTGATTTAAGCATTACATATATCAAAACATCACATGGTACTCTACCCATGTGTATATTTTTTATTATTGATCAGTTAAAATAAATTTAATTTAAAGATACAATGCACACATAAGATCCGCTGAAGGAAAGAAGGCTATTTCTTCTTCCGCAGAGAAGGAAACAAACTAATAATGCTATTTTATGATGAAAAGTCTAATAATTTTTATTAATAGCCATAGACATTTAGCTGTTCATTGTTACCTAAAACACCATTCAAAATACTAACTCAAATACTAAGTGGAAAACACAGAGTACTAATTCTTTTATTTATATTTTCAACATTCATTCAACAAATATATTGGCTTCTTTTAATATGTTGACAGTTACACTAAACAATGTGCTGTGGGATTGAACTGCAAATTTCTCACATGCCAAGTATCCCCTCAACCCCATTTCTAGTTTTATCAGCCCATTCTGATCCTTTCCATCACATTACCTCTATACAAATTTTTGTCTGCCAAAAGGCATCCTCATTATCATGTTCTCATTAGTCTCTCTAAATGCTCACCGTGACCCCAGCTGCAATCTTGTTGGACTTTTCTTAGCTCACACACATTGCACTCAACTCTTTTCCAATTTGGAGAGTTCATCCCACTTTTTGACAATATTCAGCTGCCATAAAATAAAGATAAGTTGTTGTGCCCATTGTTTGTGGAGTGCTCTATTTTTATTTTAGGAAAGAATTCTCCATTTTGCTTGTTAATCTCAAAAGGGAGTTTTTTGGCCTAAAAATTAAAATACACTATCATTGGTAGTGCAGTCCCTACAAAACTACCCCTAAATATTTTTAAAGAATGAAAGAAGTGGTGCAAATGGAAAACAATTCATGACAATGAAGCACAATATGTGTACTGAAAAAGAATAATGATTTTCACGTAGAAATGGACAAGTTAATCTTTCTTCTTTCTGTTTCAGGTTTTCATGTTTTCTGACTGGTCGGTCAGCCTGAATTTAAGCAGTCCTGAGTTCAGAAAATTTCCACTCTACCATTTTCTGCTTTGCATAAATTACTCAAATGTTTCTCATTTCAGTTTTTTCACTTGTTTCACACAGGAATATTTCTTCCATGGCTTTGGGGAGGGGTAGACTTTGGGCACAGTCTCCGGTATACAGTATGATTCTGTTATAAGTATCAATCATTATGTATGATATCTGAACCTCAAACCAGGTATTGGTAATCCCAGGCTCTTGAGCAGCTCCTAGAAGTCTCAAGAAACTGAAAAGAACTCAGTATCTGAGCCAAAGCAAAAAAATATTTTTAAATACAGAAGAATATTTGTAAACAGGCTTTGCTACTTTGTAATTACCTCACAATTTATAGGATACCTACAAATTCCTATATTTTCACATTTCCATGGGTATACCCTAAGAAATCTAGATGGATATGATATTATTTTAATTTCAACTCTGCAGAGATGCTTAGCTATTGTGATATTTATCATTTTAGCCATCTGAGCAATTTCAGTTTGGTTTAAGAACCATATAACACTAAGTAAAATGAATTCAGAAATGGAAGAGCAAGTTCAAAATGTTGACATACAAAATGTAATTCCTTAAAAAATCTATTATTAGTACTACGTGTTTATAGCACCTAATATCCACATTGTGTGGAGATGGGATATGTAGGTAACAATCGGAATCCTTTTGTTCATTCCTTTCCATTCCTTTCTTCTTCTTCATTTCTTGGGCCCCTCCCCTTTTGAAAAAAGATCTATATCTTTGTGATTTGTAGAGACACAAATCCCTTCTCAAATGTCAATGTTTGAAAATGAAAGCCTAGGTGAAAAGATTCTATGAAAAAATTCTATGAAACAAAATTTCAAGTTCACATTCAGGAATTCCTGAACTGTCTGTAAGCTGAGTTTTTATTTCTTCTTTTAAGTAGATCTTGAGGCACTAGGTTACTACATTTCCGCATCTTTATTAATCAGTCTGCACTTAGCTCCTCATGCCTGCATTTTTAGACTCTGGTTTTAGAGCCGTGATGACTGTAGCTGTTTACTCTCTTCCAGCACATCGAGCAGAGAGTCCAGTTGGTGTCTTCTCAACATGCAAACCCAAGACTGTTTCAGGGCCTTTGACCCTTCTTTAAATAGCTAATTCCCTGGGGCGCAGAAGTGCTGGCCAGGGTGGCCGCAAATGACAAGGTGCTGAAAATTTTAGAGTGTTCATTAGCTACTCAGCTGTCAGGGTCCTTATTTTTATGTAGCACAGACTGAAGCTAGTATGATGTAAATACATTGAAACGCTTTATCAGACAAAATTAAAATTGACTCTTGAAGACCATTGTGGCTTCATGTCTATGAATATTTTCATAATTTTGATTTTTATTCTTACTCTATTAAAAGCTAGAGCTAAAATTTTATTTTAACATTCAGTAGCCATGTAACTGTCAATCTTATAAAAGAATCGTTTGTAGCAAATAGCACTGCCTGGGAAAAATAAAGAACAGACAAGTTAAAAGGAGAAATTTTCGTAGCTTTTGTTCAAATTGACTCCCACTGACCTCACTCTTGCACCATCTCTCTCTTAGGAGGGGTGAATCCCATAGTGATTGGAAGATTTCACTCCTAAGAGTATATGCTGTAGAGATTTTGCAGGGAGAAGGTGCCAAATAAATTAGTTTAAAATAAAGAAACTCACCAGATAGCCCCAACCCAATTACACCAGGCTTCTCCATCCCATCTAGACAGTCAGAGATGGAGCAAGTCAGAAGGCCATAAAAATGAAAGGTACAATTGCTAGTCCTAGAGTGGTGGTGATGGCACACTAAGGAATGAATTCCAGAGGCCTTTAGGAACTACAAGCAACCCCTGGCTGGTGGCCAGCCAGGAAATACAGACTGAAGTCTTATAATAGGAAGAAACTCAGTTCTGCCAAGAATAAGGAATTTGGAGGCGAAACTTCTTCAGCATCTCTAGTGGAAATCAGCCCTGTAATATAATGACTTCACTTTATGGAAGCCTGAAAAATGCACCAGTTATGTCAGCCACACCTCTGACATATGGAACTGCGACCTGACCCACGGGCATTTTAAGGTGCTAAGTTGGTTTACTGTGATACCTAGCAATAGAAAACTATGCCTCTTTCCCCCAAGACTCCAAATTAAATGATAAAAATAGTCATTTTCTTTTCTTCCCATATCATCAATTTTGAGATGTATTTTTTGCTTCAAAACGTACTTCAAAGACTTTAACTTTTAGCAAATGTGGGAAATTTCTCTGAACGTTCACACACTATTCTGTTTCATAAATTCAGGCTGGGTCTGACATGTCCATTGATGCCTGGGTAGGAAGAAATATGTGCCATTAAAATTTCTCTCTGTTAAAAAAATTCCAGATGAGAAAAGTAACAACATTATATGGCTTGCCTGCACACATCCCACTAATGGAATATTTAGTTCAGAAGGTGAGACTATAGGCAAACAGGAATGTAATTAAAATCAACTTAGCTGAGAAGAAATCACAGTGAAGATTGTCAGGGCTGGTAAAGGAATTTCACAGAGGATGATGCTTTTCAAGATACTATCTATTTATTGTCTTCCTAACAGAAGATTCCAGGAGAGGCGTGTGTGTGTGTGTGTGTGTGTGTGTGTGTGTGTGTGAGTGTAGTGGGCACTGTTTAACTTACAATAGAAGTGCCTATATTTATTCAGTGCAAAAGAAGAATGGTATTTTAGGAAAGTTGAGTGCTTTTTTTTTTTTGGTTTTAGATGAAGTGAAGTTAGACATTAAATAGCTGGGACAAGCCCAGGCAGCCTGCCAAGCAATGACAGGTTTGTTGGTAAATCTTCTCCCAACTCAACAGTGTGCACCCTGTTCTATAGAGAAATGGACAATAAAAGCTCATTCTTTTCTCTGGCTATGTTTTGATGCAATTTACTAAAACCACTATGAGAAAAAAAATAGACATTGTCCAACTTTTTTCATGTAACAATCTCTAGGTTAAAATATATTGCCGTTGATTAAGGAATTTCTTCCTGCAGATATTACCCCAGGGGAAAACAGCAGCATCCTGTAGGGCAGCAAAGAGAACTTCAAGACTTCTGGCTGTGGAGAAACAAAGGGGCTGCTTGGGGCACTCCGTGGAACGTTCTGAAGTTTGTGCCAGGAAGCTGGGTGGATGGTAGTCTCAGTAACTAGGCTGTTTCTTGAGAAAAAGTGATCATAATTTTTATATCTATTGTTCTGTATGCTGTTACATTTTAATAGACTTATAATGCTGTATTTTATTAAGAAAATTAGTATGGCCGGGTGTGGTGGCTCACGCCTGTAATCCCAGCACTTGGGAGGCAAAGGCAGGCGGATTGCTGAGTTCGAGGCTTGCCTGGGCTACATAGTGAGCTCAGAGCCAGCCTGAACTGCAAAGCGAGACCCTGTCTCAAAAAAAAAAAAAAATTAGTATGTAAACTACTTATAGAGAGCAAAAGCCATTGAGATCAAAATCACTGAACATAATGACTGAGTAAACTCAGGTAATATGTAAACACACGCACACACACTTTTTTTCTTGGTGTCATTTAGGGTTTATCCCAAAGAAAATACAGTATATAAGTCCTACAAAGAATTAAGCTACTTGGTGGGCATCTTTCATGAATATTAAATAGCATTCCACACTAAAGAAATGTCCAAATCACTTGTTCAAGTAACTGAGCACTTGTTATATTGATCTATTTACCCTGCCCATTTGGGTCTTTTTGGATATGGGCTCCAGACTAACATGATGACTAGAGATCCATGTAACCACTGGAATTCACTGACCAGAAGGATTTCTTAAGGATGTTATTTGATGTTGTTAAAACATAAATTTTGTTTCCTGCTTAGATAATTGACCTTAGGACAGGACTCTACTTTGGGCTAAACATGGGTAAGTGTCAAGTTGCCCAACTCTCTGTCACAGGAGAAAATGAAGTTCAGAGAAATCAGCATTTTCATTATGAACCAGAGTTAAAGTCTTACCTGGGCATTGCTCCACACCTGGTTCCTTGGGCCTAGAGGGCGTGGTGTGGAAGAGGAACACCTGCAGGTTGTTTGGGTTTGAAGAAAGAAGACAGAGGAAAGGTAATATTCTCTTTATTCTTTGTTTTATGCCAAACATTTATTTTATTCAAACTGGAAAACAAGGGCAAATTGCTGCCTTCTTTGAAGAGGAGGAGGAGTGGGCTGAGAGGAAGGCCGGAATCAACAGTGGATGCATCAAGAAGGGTAGACTGACAGGCAGCCCAAGGCCAGAGGATCACCAACACTGGAAGCTTAAGACATAGGTCACCAGTTTCCTCCCAAAGGGGATGTACGGAACTTGGGACATCTGGCTGTCCAATTTATTCTAGAGGAGTTGCAGTAAAGCTACAGAGAAGCAGATAGAGAAGCTGGTGGCTGGGTGCAAATGAAGACTCCACTAGACTCATCCATCCACAAGCAATAAGGTCTACACGGGAGGTACAGTAAAGCATCCCAAGAGCTGAAAGGCTATAGTCATACCTTGCTTCCTCTCTCGTCTCATGAAGCTCAGTGGTGAAGATTTCTTGGCAGTAAGATGGTTGGAAATGGAGCTGTACAGATCACAGAGCTAAGGAAGATGTGGTCTCTCACACCAATCACTGTGCTTTCAGAATACCCTGGACAGAGGGGGGAACTACTTCTGTTCACAGAGAGTTCACCTTCTTGAAATAATCACCACTCAGAGACTTCCTGTCCTATTACCGTACTGAGGACTACGATTCTACATGAGTACTGGGAATACAAATATTCAGGCCATAGCAACTCATCAAACATCTGTGTATGTGAAAATCTTTACAAAAGCATGATATATTCTATGCCATGAAATTATTTTTGATAAGATTAAGGTGTTGATTTCATGGAACATGTAGCCTCTTACTGAAGCAAACAGTGTAAATTTAATATTGGAAACTCAATATTGTACATCTAAATAACCTGTAGATTATTCAATATAAATTGAAAAGTATAGATTTGGAAGAAAAAAACAACAAAAAATCAACTTTTGTAGACACAAGTTATGCAATATTTAGAAAAAATATAGCCCAAAACTTCTATAGTATAGAGCAATACTGAAAAAACTCTATGAATTCATGTTCTCAGTTTCACAAATGAAATCTTGAGTAAGCAGAATAAAGAAAACATCAAGAAACAAAATAGATATGAATGAAATAGAATATTAAAACAATAGAAAACTATTAAAAATAAAATCTGGCTAATTTAAGAATGTGGTAAATTATTCATACTTATTAAGAAAAATAAAGGAAGATGCACATTACCAATACTGAGAAGGAAGGAAGTAACATCACTATAAATTCTAAAACCTTTTAAATGACAATAGTATGAAAAACTGGCCCAATATCCTTGATGTTTTTTGGATGAAATGGAAAAGTCCTTGAAAGGAACAAACGAATCAAGTTCACTCTAAAAGAAATATGTCATCATGAGATTCATATACTACTAATAGTAACAAATATTATTAAAAGTCCTTTTATGAGAAAACTGAATGTTCAGGTAGTTTCACTGGTGAATGCTATCAGATATTCAAAAGAGAAATGATTACCTACAAAAGTCTTCAGAGATATAGGAAAATATTCCAATAACATATAACAGGGATTACACATCATCGCAAAGTAGAGATATAAAATTTATTTCAGGAATGTTTAGCTTTCATATTTAAAGTTCAATCAACTTAATTCCTTATATAATATCCAGAAATTTATTTATGTAAAAGAGTCATATTAATACAAGGAGAATCATTCTCCAAGCTTCAGCATTTAATCTAAATAAAAATCCTGGGAAACTAAAAGTGAAGTGAAATTTCCTTGAGTGAAAGGCATCTAAATTAAATCTGTACCTAACACTATACTTAATATTGAAAGTCTAAATGCTTTCACTTGAAGAATGAGGTGGGGATGTCTACTATTAGCAGAATACTCAATATTTTCTTAGAGTGTTCAACCAGTGCATTGTAAAAAGAAAAGCTAATGAAAAACATTCAGATTTTAAAGGAAGAATTAAAACTCCACATGAAGATGGCACAATTCTGGGCAGAAAATAATATTAAATCTGCAAAAGCCTGGCAAAACTAATAAAGTTTGCAAGATTTCAAGGTACAATGCAAAGAACCAATCATTTGCAATGAGTAATCAGAAAACAACATACCAAGATAGTACCATTTTTATAAAAGGATCCAAAATATGAAAAATGCAAAAATGTACAGATAAAAGAAATATATGGATTATGCAATGGAGTTGACAAAAATTGTTGAAATAAATTAAAGACTTAGAAGTGAAGAATTATACTGGGGATTCGATGCTGGTGTTTATTCTCCAAAAACTGAGCTATTCATGCAAATGAATTCTGTTGAGATTCTTGTTCTTTGGAAGATCTTGGCAAGCTGATTCTAAGAATGATGCAGAAATGCAAAATAGTCAAACATTTGAAAAGAACATACAATGGTGGCCATCCTGTACTGACCTCAGGATTTGTTACAAAACTACACTATCAATATACTGTGGCACTGACATCCATAAACTGCTCAGGAAAAGGTGCAAATGTATATAGGATCAATTGATTTAGACAAAGTGAAAAGACAACTAACTGGAGGGAAATTTTTCCCTTCAACATATGATTCCTGAACAATTATGCTTGTGAATATTTTAGTATTTGGGGGCTATCATAAAAAATACCACTAACTGGATAACTTAGATAAGCAAATTCATTTTCTCACAGTTCTGGAAAATAGAATTCAAATCAAAGTGTCTGGAGGACTGGTCCACTTGAAGGCTGTGTGGGAAGCCAAGCTGATCTCCATTCTTCTACTGGTTTCTTGAGAATTCTTGGCATTTTTAACTTGCAGATGACTCACCCTGACCTTTGCATGGGTTTAGACGATCCTTCCTGAATGATATCTGTGTCCAGATTTTATTTTATTCTTGAGTTTATAAGGATACCACTTATGTTGTGTCTGAATGATCTCATATTTACTTGATAATCTGCAAAGTTTCTGTTTACAAAAAAAGGTCATATTCACAGTAATCACAGTTCCTGGATGTTAAGACCTCAGTACCTTTTGGGGGATGACATAATGTAAACATAGCGAGGAAAAAATGAATTTTAATGCATATCTTATATCATATACAAACACTGGATGACATTTGAAAATTTTAGAGGAATAAAATAAAAGTTTTAAGTAATCATATTTAATAAAGGGTTCCTACCACGAGCAACACAATCAATAAAAAATTGGACCTTATCAAAACTAATAACTTCTGGTCTCCCAACGCTTTTCTAGGAATGAAAAAAGTCAAACACAAGGAAAATATTCTATAGTCACTTTTCTAATATAAGCTTTTTTATCTAGAATAGATCAATCACTACAAACTCAGCAAGAAACAAAACAATCCATTTAAAAATGATCACATATTAACAGAAACTTCACAAACACATACAGTAGCAAATAAGCACATAAAAATGCTTGATACCATTATTCATAAGAGAAATATAAATTAAGCCACCACGATGTACCGATACATGCCTATTATAATGTCTATGGATCAAAAAGTCTAAACAGCTATATAGGTAGGACAGGTGGAACTGTCACACATTGTTAAAAGGAATACAAAATAGTACAGTATCTTTAGAAAACAGTCCAGCAGTTTCTTTAATAAAAAAAAAAAATTCGAGTATCCACCTGTCATGTGACTTCCATGTACTTCCGGAGGCTTGCATTCAAATGGTTTTTTGTAGATATTTTGTGGAAAACAAAAGTTGGAGGTGAACAAAATATAAATAAGTGGATGAATTACTAAATTATAGCATATCCATGAAACAGAATGGTACCACTAAATTATAAAAAGAAATAAACTATTGGGGCATACAAAAATGAATATATATTGACCAAAAGAAGCCAAGTAAAAGAGGAACACACTGTATACTTCCACTTGTGTAAAATTCAATAACATGGAGATTAATCTAATATACTTGAATTGATGTGGCAATTATGGAGGAGAGTGAGATAGAAAACTTACAGAGCATAAGGGAAATATTAGAGGTGAAAGGTATATTCACTGTCTTCATTGTAATGGTGAGCACAGCAAACATGTAGGTCCAATTTCTCAAATTGTGTTCTTCAAGTGAATACCGTTAATTTTTTGAGTTGTACCTCATTAAAACCTTTTTGTAATGAAATAAAAAAATCTAAATTATGCCATGACAGGTATTTTGTCCAAACTGCTTTTGTTCTGTGTTACCTCTGTGACTTGCTATATGAGTCACCTTTCCATCCCTGGGGCAAAATACTTCACTCCAGTACTTCAAGATGAGAGAGATTTATTTTGACTCAGTTTTAAATGATTCATTCTATGGTGGGGCCATTGTCATGTTGTGGTATCCAGGGAGCAGAGCTACAAAGAAAAAGGAAATGGGGACGAGGATAGACCCTCCTAGGTCACATCAGCAGCTCCAATCAGTCGGCAGGTTCTACAACACACTCAGTTATTGGATTTATCAGTATGCTTATGAGTAGAGCACCTCGTGACCCATCACAAGACTTTGGAGGAATATTTCAAATCTGAACTGTAACACTTGGGGAAATTACCTGGCCACCTCACCCTTCAATTTTCTTATCTTAAATATGGGTTATAGCTGAAATACATAATTAGATTCTTTGAAGCTTACATAAATTATTGCATGAAATTTGCTTAAAACAGTGTCTAGCAGATAATAATCTCTAATAGATGTTGTTTCCATTGATAGTGGGAACAGAAACAGCACCAGAAACCTCTATTCAGAATATACAATTCCGAAACTGAGGAGCTTTCCATTTTCAAATTGAAACATTAAAAATGAATGTACTGTGTACAACGTGATTTACTCTAAATCCTATGACTTGATTAAAAGATTTATTATCACTGCAACCCAACAATAGTCTTACTAAATTTAAACCCAAAAGACCATAAGTTCTTTTAACTGCTGTCACTAGGAAAAGCGATAAACAAGTGGGTTGTATAATCTAGCAAATCATCTTTGGCAATCAAGGGAAATGAGGTAATTATAAATAAATTTAGAAATTATGAAAAGAAGAAACAGTTATACTATAAATCAAGTTTTTCTACTGCTCTGCCTAATGGTAAAGATTGATGGAAGATTTTGGAACATAACTTTATCCAGATAGCCAAGGACTAAACAGTTTCAGGAAAAGAGATTTTGGTTAGCATCCTAATCAAAGCCAGATAGATAATGAAAAAGAAATGGAAAATGAAATCATCAGCACTATTTAATGGTTGCACGGTAACTTTTTCAAACAAAGAATTGAATCCCTGCCCAAATCCATCACTTTGAGAAGGGATAGTTTTGGTTGAAACATAACACATGACATACCCAGTGTTAAAAAGTACAGACCTTAAATGTGAAAGCCAATGCAATTTAAAAAATTAAATGCATCCGTGTAACTGCCAGCAGATCAAGGTATAGAATGTAGTAGACCCAGCATTCTCTTCTGGGTCACTGTCCTATCAGGAAACTCTGGCCAATCATGATTACTCACTAGTTCCTTCCCGTTAGGTGCACTTTCCTAACTTTTGAAGTATGTATAGAAATATTTTGCAAATAACCTTGTTCCTGGCTTCAATGCTCACCTGTAGCTTTGCACATTGTTTATTGCTTCATTCACATCATTTTTCAGATTAATTTCCTTTGGTCTCTGATACTTCTAGACAAAGTTTTCTGTGTTTATTTGGCTTAGAAATGGAGCACTTTTCAAAACTATGGCCTGTTATTCTTCATCAGATTTAGAACAATTTTAGCCATATATCTCTTTAAAAAAAAAAACTACTTTTGTGTCATCTTCACTCTCCTCGACTCTTTGTCTAGTTATCTTGACATTCGTCTTTGCCACTGCATGTCTTCCATTTAGCTCACCAATGAGTGGTATAGATTTTACGCTATCATCAGCTAGTGTAACCACCTGTCTGTCTTTTGGGTCAGTGCTGTGACAGATGCCTCACCCAGATCCAAGAGCAGATTCCTAACAAAGGTACCATCCTCAAGTTTGTCTTGTGTTTCTCTTTCAAACCATTCTCTGCCCCACCAAGAGACTACTTAATTGTATAAATGTCTGTTTAAAACCCAAATAGGAGGTTGCCATTGCCTTCTGGGTAAAGAAGAGGCTACACATTGACATTTATAGGCACTTTGTGGTTTAGCCTCTGGGTGTCTACTGTGTATTTTTGGCCACGGGGTTTCCCTTCTTTGCCTGCAGTTAGTCTCCTCGGCTTCTTTGCTGCTGGGTGTTGTGCTTTTTCCTGCCAGTATCTCTAACCACTTTCTTCTTTGCTGGGCTCTTACTGACTCTTAACATTCACACCTAGGCTCCTTTTTCTCTGATAGCCACATTAGCATCATATGCCTTTCTTTGAACTTCAGTTATATCATTTAATTTCCCTATTGCAATACTTTTAATATTATCTGATACTTCTAGTTCACTTCTCTGAACATTTAATGAATTGAACATTTTTCCAGCATAAGAACTGTTACCTGGAGGCCAGGTGCTAACGCTAAGAGGGATCGTCCTCTCGCTTCCTGGTCATGGATCCTTTGAGATTTTGATGAAAGATTTCAGTCAAACAGGACATGTTGATGCACAGGTAGAATGTATGGTAAAGCAGAAAAAGAGAGAGCTCCCCCTTCACGCAAGAAGATGGACAGTGTTGCAAAAGGTATCTGCTGCCCATGTAAGGCTGGGTTATCTTTTCATACACACAGAAGCTATTCCTGGGGTTCAGGCAACTCTAGTGATTACGGGGCTTATTGACATTTCTCATGGGGTTCTTTGGAATGTCGGTTTCTCTCTTAGTTGATCAGGGATCCTACAGGGGAATTTTCCTATAAGAATCTACATCAGGTCTTAGCTGGAGGAGGGAGGGTCTTTAAAACATGGTCGCTTTTCTGAACTCATCAGGCATCAGACATGGCACACAGCATCCTTCACTGAAGGAATGGGGTGTTTTGCCTTAAAATGTCATTGTGCTCATTGTGCTCAGGGGGATCACGTTAGTGGTTGTACCAGTTTGCATTTCTATGAACAACATAAAAGGATTCTTTCCCACCATCCTTGCCACCATGTATTGCTTTTTGTATTATTATTATTATTATTATTATTATTATTACTATTACAGTACCAGGGATCAAATGTGGGCTCTTGTGCTCCCAAAGTGGGCATGGTACCACTCGAGCCAGATCCCTGGCCTGCTTTTTGTGTTCTTGATGATAGCCATTCTGACTTGGGTGGAATGGAATCTCAAGGTATTTTTGATTTTCCTTTCTATAAAAACTACAAATATTGAGCATCTTTTTCACATATTTATTAATCATTTATTCTTTTTTGTGAAGTTTCTATTCAGTTCATTTTTCAGGTTTTTACTGGACTATTTGGTTTGGAAGCTATCTTTTTTATGTAAAACAATAGCTAGCAGAAATTTTTCCCCCATTTTTGGAATTGTCTCTTCATTTTAGTAAATTTATCTGGCTGTGAAGAAGCTTTTTAATTTGATGTGATCCCATTTATTGATTCTTGGTATAATTTTCTGCACTATTTGAGTCCTATTCACGCAGGCTTTCCCAGTGTTTTTTTTTTTTTTTTCAGTAGTTTCAAAGCTCCTGGTTTTATACTTCTTGGTTCTACTTTGATTTGCTCATAGTACAGAATTAGAGATAAGCTTTAGCTTCAGTCCTCCTCTTGTTGATATCTACTTTCCCCAGTATCATTCATTAAAGAGGCTATCTTTTCTCACCTGTATTATTTTGGCTCCATACTAAAACTATAGGTAGCTGTAGTCATGTGAGGTTTTTCTGTGTTGTCTCTTTTATCTTATGGGTCCAGAGTGACACATGAATATCCATGTTTATAATGGCACGATTTACAAGAGCTAAGCTGTGGAAATAACTGAGATGTCTGTCAGCAAATGAAAAAAGAAAATGTGATGCACATACACAATGGAATATTAATGACATTTTATTCAACCATAAAGAAAAATGAAATCATTTGGAGGAAAATGGATAAAAATAGAAATCATCATATTAAGCAAAATAATCTAGACTCAGTTAAATGGTGCATGTTTTTCTTCTATGAGAGATATTAAAAATAAGTAAATTAATAAATAAAATAAAAGGTAAGTAACTGATACTAGGTGAGTAGATTTCTGAAGATAGAGGAGGGGATGGGGAGGAATATGGAAAGTGAGAAGCAAATAATAGAACTGAAAATTATCAAATATGTTAAATTCACGTCCCAGCCAGGCATTGTGGCACACCCCTGAAAACCTAGCATTCAGTAGGCAGAGGCAGGAGGATTTCTGTGAGTTAGAGGGCAGCCTGAGCTACATAGTGAGTTCAGGGCCAGCCTCAAAAAATAAAAATACATACATACATACATATATACATACATAAATTCACGTACCAGTTCTCCAGATGAACCTAAGCATTCTGTATTTCTAACATTAATGAAGAAAGAGAAGATTCAAAAGAGTATCCAGAGAAGATTTTTAAGGCCCCAAAGTTACTTTTTAAAATAAATAAAACTATCATTTATGTGAAAGAAAATATCTCAAATTTTTTTCCAGTTTTTCATATCTACCAGAACAAATAATCAAAATAATCTTTGAGTGCTTTACATTTTGGTTTCATCTCTTTAAAAATCATCTTTCAAGGTGTAAATGTGAAATTCCCCTCCCTGGCTCATGCACTGATAACTTCATCCCCGAAACAACAACAATCGAAGATGAGACCTGAAAAGGTGATTGGATCATCCAGGCTGCTAAGTTCACCCACAGATGAATCCACTGGTGAGTTCATTAGCTCAATGGACTTATCATGAGGCAAACATAATTGAAGGGATTAGGTCACTGGGTGATTATCTTTGAAATGATATCTTCTCCTGGGCTCTTTCCTCTTCACTCTGCTTTGTGGCTCACATGAAGCAAACAGCTGTACTTCCTGAAACCCTTCTGTTAGGCTATTTCTGCCTGAGAATCAGCCCACCATGGACTGATGCCTCTGAAACCATGAGATAAAAATATATACTTAATCCTTTAAGTTGCATATGTGAAATATTTTGTTCCACGACATAAATGCGATTAATACACAAAATCATATAGACTTCATAATTTCTGAGAGTTTTCAATCTTAAGAATAACTATATTGCTGTTTTCTTCACATTTGAAAGAAGAAAAATAACAAGTCTTACTTTCATTGGATCAATAGATTTGGAATGATGTATCCCTCCTGCTGTCCAAGGTCAGCACAGGGCTTTTCTCCTGGACCTGTTCTGATGTTGAGTCCTCTATCACTGCCATTCTCTGTAGTTGTCTGCAGAGGGACCTACAGAAAGCTCTTCTTTCTGCGGGTCCTTGGTTAAACAGGACTTCCCTCGTGGGTAGACCTGGGGATACCACTGGCTGCTGATCAGAGTGTTCAGTAATAAAGATAACATGCTGGATGCAGAATGATGTAGCTCAAAGACAGTCAGGAGAGCTACTAAGTATATCACAACTAACTGTCACTTGATCTGACAGGAAGATGTTCCATGGCTAATGCTGCCAGACTGAGTTTTGTCTTCCAAAGCTCTCAGTGTATCACACTGTCTCTGTCTCTCTAAGATGAGGAAGGAAATTCTTAACACATATTTTCAGTTTGACAAATCTGATGATAAAATGTCCAACTCAAGAGAGGAATATATCTGTTTCTGTTGATGGAAATATAAGAGTTTTCCATATTCACATCCAGCTTTAGGATTTAAATTGTGCTAAGATGTCCGAGCACACCAAGGCCACAGTCATGTGTTTAACTACAATCAAACAACAGAGAGTGATCATGTGTAGGTATCATAAACCTCAGTTTTTTCACTCCTAAGATGTGAACAAAAATAGTATCAACTTTATGGAATTGTCAGAATTATGAGAGCATGTGAAAAGAATGTAGCATAACATAAATGATTGATAAATGCTAATTACCACTTGAAGAGGTTGTGTTAGATTAGGTCATTTTTAGTGCTCTTAAAATACTGTTTGAGTATAACGTTTCAAATGTTGTCTGCTCATTATCAGTGCAATATGATAGTATTTCCTATGTTCCTGTGCTGCGGTCTTAGGAAGACCGCATTTCTACATTAACAACTAGTGGTACATACAGTGGATACTCAATTCTACATAAAGTATGGACTTATTGATATATACTATACATGTACTTCATACAAATCCTTTTTCTCAAAGTATTTATTATCCACCTACTTGTCTAAAACTTTATTGTGATTATGACTAAAAAGTTTTAGTAGGTCAACTTAATGTCCCTGACTAAACATTTTAAGCAGAACTCAACAAATCTGTTCTTCTTTATTATAGAAATAATTTCCAGTTTACTTATTTTTTCAGTGGCTGGTTGCAAGAGTCAGAATAATGTACCTCAAGCTTTTATTACTTTCATGCCCGATACATTATTTATGCCAGCAAATAACTGATAGCTGTTTAACTCAGACTGAATTTATGAATATCTTTGAACTGCTTTGAATTAAATAGAAAGGGCCCTATGAATGAGTTTAAATATATAGATAACTATAGATTTTTTTCTAGATTTATGATATTTAAAATTTATTTTACCCATCCTTTACTCCATTTGTCCTTATACTCCGGTCCATTTTTAACAGATTTTCTGTTATTTTACTTTTCCATGTGTGCTAATATAACTCCTCTTCCTCATTTTTCTTCCACTAATTTTTTTCTTTGCTGTGATTTTCCAGTGAGCTACCTAGAAATTACCCAGTCTGTTATCCAGTCTTATCCTGAACAGCAATAAAGCAACACCAATATCAGCTGTTTTCAATCATTCAGGACTTACTTAAATTTATAACAATCTCTCTTCCTAGAGAGTGAATCTGTGCTCTGCACCAGCGGGTCAATAGCTAACCTTCGCGTGCTTGCATCTCTTGTCCGTTCTTTCTTCCTACTGAACTCTTGTTCCCACGCACAACACATCTCCTGTTTGTTCACAACACTAACTCATGCTGACCTACATAACTGATTACCCAGCTCTCATTTCTCCAAAATGCCACCCATGCAACTCAATTCTAGGTGCAACAGAGTTTACCCAAAAGGTTGGATCAGCAATAAAGAATTTTTCCATTAAAAAAAAAGACTGCATCATGCTTTTAATTTCTGAACTGTGAAGATAGCCCTGTTCTACAGTCATCTAGCCACCATCAACCCAGCAGGAATTCGTCAGTAACCAAGCTAGAGTTTCTAGCTTCCTGTCTGCCATGTTCCTTTGTTCTCTCCCGACTCCCCTACATTCTCTTCTCTCTTCTTGTCTTTCTCTCTTTGTTCTGTTTCTGGCTTTCTTCCCTCTTCTTTTCATGTTTTTTAAAAAAAAAATTCCTATTAAATGTTTGCACAGAAGTGTATCTATTTTCTCTTTATAGGGCCCTCCTAGAACATGCCCCGAGGACTCACACATTTAAAGTAGAATATCAAGCCATTTTCCTAAACAAAGAGAGGCTTTTTTTTTCTCCAAGGGGAATTCTGAGCCAGCTGTTAACATTACAATTTATTTTCCCTACCACCATTGCTTAAAGAATAAATCAGTGAAAGTCTTTCTGGATTTAACTTCTCTAGGGAAAAGCAGGAATATTGTAATATAATATTTCTTAAAGTGTTGATTGTGTTGATATATGTAATCCAGCTGTGTTGTACATAGCATGCTATTAAACAAGAGACAAGAGCAGGTTCACCATAACAATAATCCACCTTTATTTCTACTCATCATATATTCATGTAGTATTCACTGTGCCTACTTCCTCCAAATCTGACTCATTGTCCCTGAGTGAAGCTTTCATTTCTCTTTCTTCTTTTCTCCTTAGGGTAACTTCTTTCATCATTATTTTAGATGTATATCTCTTCTTCTAAAAATAGATAAGTGATTTTTCTAACAGTGAACTAATGAATAGGGAATGAGGGAACAATACAAGGAGCAAGTCATGTCCCCAAGATTCTAGAGTCATGTCATGCTGCTGTGCAGAGTCAGTGACTCTGGGTTTTCTTTTGCATTTTCTGTAATGATACATGTCAATGTTGTCCTTAAAATTGAAATCAGAATGCTTTAGAAACACCATTAGTAAATAGATCTTGATAATACTAAACATATTAGTAAATACATCTTGATAGAGATGGGACTGTAGGAAAAGTCTTTAGACAAGAAGCAAGAAAGAAATGCCATAGAGTATGTACACCCTGCTGTTCTTGCACTTGGGAAAATGTGAGCAACAGTAAAACTCTGCAAAAACTGTACTTTACTTCCTTATATAGTCATGTATATTTGAGTCACTTATACGCATATGCCTGTATCTGTGGATTTCCAAAAATATACATACGCTGTATATTCAGGCTCCTATTTTTCCATCCTAAGCACTTGCCAAATAACACTGAGATGCTTGTTATTCTATTTCCTGCCTCTACAACATACGTATACCAGCTACTTTAGGTGCAAAGCCCTTTACCATAGCCCAGTTTTAGAGAAACTATCACCTGTCCTTTAATACTCCACTTTGGAGTAAAGTCAGCCAAGAACCTGGTTAGAGGACACACATGAATACAATAGTTACATTAACCTTTGAGTTTTACTTTGTTCCTCTCTTTCCAGAAAGTTAGTCACAAGGAGATATTGCAATGACCTGCCATTTTTCCATTTGCACAGGGGTGAGCCACTCTTCCTTTCACTGGCATCTTGGTTTGTTAGTATAGCACACAGCTGTGCCTGTGCCTGTGCCTGTGTCTCTTCCTCATTGTCCTTGCTGATGATGTTTGCCTCTAGAATCCAACTCATGGATAGACAAGCCTCTGCTGCAACTTCCAACCTGGTACCAAGAAGGAAATGGGGAGAATGGGTTACCCATTTTTGTAAAAGAAGATATTGTGATGGTGATATAAAACAATGGATTTTGTAATTTTTCTTATGACACAGAGGATTCAGGCTTTTTTATTTTGTTTCTATTTGTTTCCTGCAATATAGAAAACAGGGATATTATGGCTTGTATCTAGATATCCTTCCAAAGCCCCATGTGCTCATAGATGGGCTTTTCAGAGCTGGCCAGGTGTCGGTTTATGATCCCAGGATTAAGGGTATGTGGTATTAAACCGGCCCAGGAATTGGAAACACCATAGTTCAAGTGACACCGCCCAAAAGTCTGGTATCCTGGCTGGGATAAAAGGCAAAGGCAGACTTGCTGCCTGCTGCTTGCTGCTTGTTGCCTTCTGCCAGCCATACCATGAAATGTTTCTCCTTTACCATGCTGCCCTGCCAGACAACTGTGGACTGAAGCCTCTACAAATGTGGGCTGAAGCAAACCTTTTCTCTTTTTACTCTAGGTACTGGATATTTTGTCTAACAATGAAAATGTAACTGAGATGGGAACCACACTGGGTGAAGACCCCTGGTATTTTTACTGAATTTAGGTGTGGTTACAAGTCTGTATGATGATACAAGCAACCAGTCCTGTTTTCTCACCATCTTTAATACTTCTTACTTTTGTTTTATTTTATACTCTTGCAGGGCATTCTTCAAAACTTTATTTGCCTTTAGTGAAGAACATAGGACAAAATAACATAAAGCATATTTTTAAAATGTATTTAGAAGATACACATGAGAGCTTACTCTTCATGTGTTCTTGATGGGCATTGGCTTTGATATTTATGCATTTATGTGTATGCAAGTATTTTACAAACAAGCTATGCGAGGCTTCCTGAACTATTGAAGAGTTCAAATGCACATTTCTACCAATGTCTCCTGTGCACATGCACACCAACACACACACACACACACACGGAAACATTCACATCAAGACTAGAGTTCAAGGGCTGGAAATTTAGCTCAGTGGTTCCAGTGCCTGCATAGCAAGTGCAAGGTCCCTTGTTCGATCCCCAGTAACCATATACAACAATACCGGGCGTGGTACTACTCCTACCGTCAATCAGTACCACATACCACAGATGCCGGGCTTGGTGGGTCAAGTCTTAATTCCAGCACTAGGGAGGCAGAGACAGGAGGATTGCTGAGTTCGAGGCTTGCCTGAGCTACATAGTGAGCTCAGGGCCAGCCTAAACTACAAAGCAAGATCCCGTGTCAAAAAACAAACAAACTGAATTCAAATAACAAAATTAGTGGTCTTCTCCATTCGAATTATCTATGTGGAACGGTTTCTCAAATTACCCTCTTTGATATAGAACTAATTTTAAAAGGAATCTCCCACTGACTTCAAGAGGTTTTCATTGCCTTGGGATAGTAATGAGGGTTTAAAAATGTGTGCCTGGTACCCTGGAAAGCAGAAGAATGGAATCTTGTGTCACACTAATTTAGAGGTGCTGGAAGAAAAAAAAAAGCAGGTTTTCCCCAGGTGCTGATCATTAATCCCTGGAATATCTTTCAAAAGAGTCTCACTTGTAAGCGAAGAGGAAGTGAGCCCCAGGAAAAACGCCAACGTTTTATATTCCCACTATAAATGAATACAGTTACTACGTAGTTCCTTTTTCTGCTATGAATACAGAATGAGATAGCCTTAAATTTCTTGAACTCAAATGTTTTGTACAAGAAGGAACTTAATTGTAGCACTTTAAGAAATAACCTTGGGCGGGAGATTTAGCTCAGTGGTTCCAGCGCACGCAAGGTCCTGAGTT
>PVIC010024443.1:0-26016 GCA_004025085.1 Thryonomys swinderianus | reverse complement strand
TTTTTTTTTTTTTTTTTTTTTGCTTTTTGGAGACAGGATCTTGCTTTGTAGTTCAGGCTGGCTCTCAGCTCACTATGGTGCCCAGGCAAGCCACCGCGAACTCAGCAATCCTCCTGTCTCTGCCTCCCGAGTGCTAGGATTACACGCGTGAGCCACCGCGTCCGGCATTGTGGTATGCGGTGTTGATTGTTGGTGGGCGTGTCTCCATGCCCAGCATTATATGTGGTTACTGGGGATCGAACTCAGGTCCTTGTGCTTTCGAGGCAGGCGCCGGAACCACTGAGCTAACCCTCCGGCCCTCCTTGTTCTTCTTTAAAAGCTGTTAAATTTGTATTTTTCAGGTTCAAGCCTGGAATTTAGTTTTCAGTTTATTTCACTCTCTACCCCCACATTTTATGAGTATTTACTTGACTTCTTTTTATACTTGTGTATTGGTCAGGGTTAGAGATTATTAATTGATTAAAGTAGTATAAAAAGGAGCCAAAATTTATGCTTTTGCCACCACTTGCACATTGGGAAGTGAAGTAGGTAGATGCATTCTTGTTTTGTTATTAGTAAGAATAGCATTTAGAGTGGAGAAGGTAAAGAAAAAATTGATGGTAAAATCAAAAACGGAAACAAAGCTTATATATATAGGGAAGTGGGGGGGTTATAGGAGGGCAGGGGAATGAAAAAAATAGGAATCAAGATATATCATGTACAGATACAGAGCCTCTATGTGATCACAGTATATACCTAAAATGTACCAATAAACCCAATAAAGGGGGCAAAAAGAGTAGATACAATAGAGACATATACTGGGCCTCACTTCAGTTGATGAAAATGTCCTGTTGCTCCCACTATTTCCTCTCTCTTGCTGAGAGTCACTTTTGTTCTGAGGTGAGGAATGGCCAAACCATTTGGACCAAATGGAAATACCTTGTAAAAATGCAAAATGCAGACATCCTTGAGGAAATGTTAGTCCTTCAGGACACTCTGTTTGTTTACTTTTTGTTTAACTCACTGAAATAAGCTGCAGCAAAGAGAGAAAAATTCTGATGAGATAAACTTGCAGCTTGAGATGAGGTCAGGCCTAGGATGGGACACCAGTGATCTTCTGGAAAGGAGAGAGAAATAGGCCGAACAGAAGATGGGGATATGCCAATGGCTGGAACCTCCAGATTTTTCTCTAATGTAACTCTGATCTGTGAGTTTACTGGAGTATCTGGTAGGGTACTTATGAAAGGGTTGACAAATGTGCTTTCAACTACTGACAGGAAAACTGTAAGTGTTGGTAAGGAGACAAAGAGGACCCAAATCAATTATCGGTTATATGTGTTATGAAGAACAAGGTCTGGTTTTGTTTCCTAAGTGCACACCAATAAGATTTATTCCAGAATTACAGAGAGACATCTATAACACCACCTCAGAGAGGAGTATACCTTTACTATGGATCCAACATCTTCCCAGCCTCTGCCTTCGCCATACAACTCCACACTCTTGAGGCTCTGTCTTTATGTTCTAGATAGTGCTATTCAAAAGGAATGTAATGTGAGCCACATAACTTATTTTAATTTCTTAGTAGCCATGTTAAAAAAAAAACTTTTCAAAAATATTATTTAGCCTAATACATTCAAAATATTATTGTTTCGGTAGGAGCAAAGGATTAATGAATTATTAATTAATTAATAATTATTAATTATTGTCTTTGAAATCAGATATGTGTATGTGCTTGTATATTTTTAATTTTTTTTTTTGAGACAGGGTCTCGCTTTGTAGCTCAGGCTGGCCCTGAGCTCACTATGTAGCCCAGACAAGCTTCGAACTCAGCAATCCTCCTGTCTCTGCTCCCGAGTGCTGGGATTACAGGCGTGAGCCACCACACCCGGCTATTTTTAATTTTTTTCAGATGAGGTCTTGTCAGTTGCCCGGGTTAGCCTTGACCTTGAGATTTTCCCTAGCCTCTGATTAGCTGGTATAACAGAAGTGGGCCACCCACCATACCTGGCTGTGCTTGGTTTTTGTATCTACAGAACATCTCAGTTTGAAATAAACACATTTTAATGGCTCAAGAGCCACAGGTGTTGAGTGACTAATGGATTGGACAGTGAAGCTATGGGAGGAAAATACAGTATCTATGAAAATACCTGAAAATAGGATATCAGCTGTAGATGGGATTATTACCTGCTAAATAAGTTGTGAACTTACTGTGACTTAATAAAGACACTGGTGGTAGAAGTTGGCTATGCTTGTTTGTAAGACTGAAAATGTCTTTGAGGGCCCAGGTTCTTCCCAGCCTTGTAATTCAGAGTTCTTTTGGAGCACACTGGTTCTTGATGTTTATTACGACTCCCAGTATTGAGCTTTAATACCCTGAAGGAGAACAAAGGGACATTTCTTAAGTCTCTTTTTATGTAGAAGGGCAGAATTTATCCTAAAGATGTACCCTGATATCCCATTGGCTAGATTCGGGTCACATGGTAACTCATCTAAAATTGAAAACTTACAGGAGAAGACAGACTTTGCCTGATATATGACTACTAGAGACAGGTCTAGGTTTCTGCTAGCCAGAGGGAGATGACTTACTTGACCAGGAAGCCAGTGTTGTCTGTGAGAGGGGGTTTCTCTCAAGGGAGGAAGGGGCAGCAAAGATCAAGATGACCATCTCATACAATGACTACCCTAATTGCCTCCCATACAATATGCCTGTGTACCACATGTAAACGTGTAGTGGAGTATCTAGTTCACAAACCCCCATGTGTTATCTATTGTGTAGTGGTTAGTGATGGTAAAATCAGTGCAGAACTGTTGGCTTCCACTAGGAGCTGCCCAAGAGCAGAACTCACTGCTTCTTTGTGGCAAGGGGATTCTTTGTGTCCCACAGGATAGTGATAACTTTGCTGAGTGAATGGCTCTTTTTCTTCCCTGAAGACCTCTGCTGTTACCACTTCAAACCTGGCTTCTGAGCAGTGTTACTTCTCTTCTAAGTCTTTTTTAAACTTTGTGCCCACTGCCCGTGCTCTGTACCCTTGCACACAGATCTTGGTCCTCACTGGGACCCACCTCAATCTCAGCAGCTGCCAACAGTTCCTGTTTGGCAAAAGGGTCATGGCCAGAAATTCTAGCCAACCAAAGACTTGGCAACCATTTCATCAGAATTTCCTCCTCACCCAGATTTACTGAAGACATTTAGGGAAATAAACCTCATTTCTCCCACATACAGTTGATGACTCCTGGGTCTATATTTTGTGATCTTTGTTTTACAAACCTGCTTCACAGTTTAATATGGTTTTTCAGTTGGTGTGTACCAAAGTAGAGACACAGTCTTTGCCATTTATTGAGAGCTTATTGTATAAAAAGAGAAATATTATCCCCAAGCAAGCATATCTCACAGAGGATGACAGCATTGTTTGGGATGAAAGAGTCAACATAGCTCTCATGATCCACCTTGTGGTGCTGACCCCACGTGATTTCTGCATCTGTTCCCTTAGGAGTGGGCAACCATGTTGGCCATGGTGGTGACTCAACTATCTTTTGATTTCTTTACTTTCTCTACTGCCTACCCCATGGTTTCTGCTGAGTCACCATGACTTCTCTGCCCTTGTGGTCTCTGTGACCTCTGCCAGTCACTGAATTCCTCCAGAGTCGTCCAAGAAAGCATATGGACTTGCAGCTGACCTTCCTGGATCCTACCAGGATGGAGATCTTCACTCCTTGGAGGTTGCCAGCCAAGCAAGAGGTACTAGTGGTCGCTGTAATGGCAGACCTGTGTGAGGTGACTGTCTGTATAGAAGTTACTGTCTTCAAATTGAAGTCTTATGGTAAATAATATAATGATCTGTGCACTGTCCAAGAATATGGACCATCAGTCCCGGGGTTTACCCTGATCTACTATGTCTGGGTGACCATAAGTGTGTGCCTCCATTCCCAAAGGTCCCAGCTACCCTAGTCATTACAAAATTCTGCTTCCAGTTTTTCTGCTATTATAGGAAGATTTCTCTATTAAGTCTGCAAATCTTTTCTACCTGCCTCATGTCAGTTTTAGGAAAAAGTTATTTTTGGCCTCTCCTATTTTTTTAAGGATTTTTCTTTTTTATTAATATGTATTTCTGATGCATGAGAATTACATCCACCTTGGGGGACTGGTACATATTCTCTTCCCTACCCTCCCACCTCCCCCCTGGACCAGATCTGCTTCCCACCTACACACAGTCTACCTTCTTGTTTCCTGTCATTTAGATTTTATTTCGCTCTTTAAATTATTTATATTTTGAGTTTCTCATGTAGGAGAAACTATGCCATATTTAGCCTTCTGTGTCTGATTTATTTCACTGTTATGGCCTCAAGGTGCATCCATTTTCCTACAAATGACTCAAATTTATCTTTTTGCATGGCTGAGTAGTACTGTTGTGCATATACCACGTTTTCTTTATCCATTCATCTTTTGATGGGCCCAGTGGCTGCTTCCAGCATTTAGCTGATATGAGTTGTGTTGCTGTATCAGTATGCATGTATCATTGACATATGATATCTAACCTCTATTTTTTGAGAAAGGGTTGTATCTGGCTATTGGCTCTTAGATTTAAGACAGTTGGCCATTAAATAAATTCTAGAGTGACAGAGTTTTCACTTTCTTTTGGTTAGGGTGTCAGTGATGGTGCGTGTGCGATCAATACCATGTTTTCCTGAAAACAAGCCCTAGCTGGAAGATCAGCCTAGAGACCTAGAGATCAAAAATGCCGGCCCCCATCTGCCTACCCCTGCCTTACCTGCTGTACAGAGTAGCCACTGAACAGGGGAACGGTGATGGCAGGTAAAGCGGGTTGGGCTGACTGGGGCTTGAATTTTTGATCTCTAGCATCCAAGGCTGATTAATTTTGGGCTAGATCTTATTTTCAGGGAAAGAAAGTGGTTACTGAAATGTAACCTTAAGGTATAGGTTCTCCCTGTGGAAAGTACTGAGTACAATTAATGACAACAAAATTTTGAAATCATCTTGTCAGTCCAGGTCTCAGCAGTAAACAGATGAGCACTTCATTTATGTAAAGGTCCGAAGGGGATAGCATTTGTAGCCTGGAGGACAGACGGTCCCTTACCTCTGTTACAGTGCTGGGCTGAGAGATTCCACCAGCACATGGAGACAGACCCTGGTGCGTGGAGAAGATGCAGCCGTTGGCCAAGGGACACAGCCATTGCTCAGTAGCCCTATGGAGGCAGAACTGGAGGAACGGTACTCTCGTACTGGACTTGGTTCCCTTGAACCTACACCCCTCAGTGCAGCCAGAAGCTTGGCAATAAAGAGGCAGCCAGTTGGGAGTCATACAGGCCAGTCTGGAGGGACAGAGAGGAGGGAGAGCGGGAAGGAGAAGAGCAGTCCATCGGAAGGCTTTCAACATCACGTTTTCCGCTTTCCTTGAATCATGTCATTCCTGGTGTGAACACTTATCCCTCTCATAGTTCTTTAAAATGCAACATACAGTGGGAGGCAGGGTGATAGTGTTTGACTTTCCTCACAAGTCAAGGGTGGCAGAGGAGTTTCCCATGAAGAAGAAGCAAAGTTACAGTCTCACAATGGTTATCCAAGGGTCTGGATCCATTTGCCAGGCTCCTTGTGAAGAGCTCCTCCCCCCATTCTCCCTCTGCGGCCTCTGGCTGTGCCGTCTGCCTCAAACTCTTCTTCCAAGTCCAAATCAGAGCCAGTTTTGTTTCCCTGTTTACCCCCCAAAGAAAAGAGGATTTGTCCCCTTTCTTTTCCTCTGTTTTCCCCTCATATAATCATTCATTTCATTTGTGGAAGTAACTGTCTTTCTGGCACTGGTGCCTATTCTTCTAGTTTTTGGCACCAGAGCTGTCGTGCCCTAAAGTCTAAAACTCGTGTCAGGGTTGGAAAGGTCAGCAGCACAGCAAGGGCCTGGATGAAGGGAACAGGTGCCAGGACTGTTGTGCTACAGATGTGTGGGCAGGTACTCAGGGGTCTGCTCAGAGCTGTACTAGCCAATGAAACCTGTAAGCTTGTAACCAATGAATGTAACTCCACCCTAACTTCAAGAACATTCTGTAACAAGCACAGACAAGCCTGAATTCTGACCAGCCCCTTCACTGGGCCTCTGTGGAAAGATCCCAGGCCGGTCAGTGAAACTCCAGAGTGCGTTTTCCACTCTCCTGGACTGGAAGCACCCAACTTTGAGCTGCATACATTAGCCTCGCCTGGGCTTGCCGCTTCAGTAGGACCTGCTTTCCAGAATGGAGGCTGCACGAATGTGAGGGCAGAAGGGGCCAGAAGTTGTATTTTGTTTGACTTTCACAGAATTGGCAAGTTTTAAAATTAAGGTGTCAGAAATTTAAAGTCAGGTGATTTAACATATGCGCAAAAGGCCTCATATTTTTTGCCTTCTCTTGTAGTACAGAATTTCTGACAAAGCCAAGTATGTGTTCTTGAATTGTAGCATTCAGTGGAATGTAGCCGGTCACCTGTTTGTGTCCCTTGCTACTGTGGCAATTGTGTTTGCCATGCTCGGTTGGGTCTAGATGCTAAGGGGCACTGATGCCGGAGCCAGCAGCCTGGCTCTGCTTGTGGTCACCTCAGGGCCTGGCACAGCCTCTTACTAGCAAGAGCCTTCCTGACTCAGCCTGGCTTGATGAAGAGAGACTAACCTGGAGGTGAGGAAAGTGGTCGGCAAAGGAAGGCATCTCCCTGGAGTGTGGGGCTCGTGCAGTGTGTGGAGCATGGCTGGCTCCCTCACAGCCTCTTAGGGGAGCCCCGTCCTGGAGCCACACCAAAGGCCAGGCTCAACAGTTTCCCTGCGGCTGCAGCTGGCAGCCCCTGCCCTGCCCTGCCTGGCTAGCTGTGCCTAGAACAGCCAGTGAGCAGGAACCAGGTAGGGATCCCAGGCCCAGGATCCATCTGGGGTTTGACTTTGTCTCTGTTAGAGTCACCACCCTACAAAAGGGCCCTAAACTGTTCCAGATCTAGAATGGCTCCCTTTACCACATACCCCTACACTGTGCCAGGTCCAAAATGGCCCCTTTCCCACACGTGGCCAAAAGCTCCCGAACCTGCCACCCAGCGGAAGCCCATCCCGATCTGCCACAATGCTCCCCCAGCCCTTAAGTCCCCATAAAACCCCATTCCACTTCCCAACACCCTCTCTTGCCCTAGTTCAAGAGCCTGGCAGCTTTCACCTCCATTAAAGCCTTGCACTAGGTGTTCCTATCTTGGCTTGTTTTTTGTTCAGTTTCATTTTGTTTTGGTGTGGGAAGGAGAGGAGAAAAGTAGCCATAGCAAGGACACATTTGTTCTTTTTTCCCAGCATTGTTCCTGAGCTCACGCATGAGCAGTGACAGTCTCATCTCTTTTCTTTCTTTTCTCTCTCCCCTTCCCTCTTCCTCCTTCTCTTTCCTACTCTGTCTCCTCTAGGATTGGTGCGTTGCACTGTAACTGAGAGTCTGTTCAGGGTGACAAAGGAAGTCAGAGAACGAATATAACTTTCCAAGCAGCGTCCCAGGGAGCAAAAACCAAGAAAGCAGAACTGGAGAAAAGTGTCCCCAGAGAAGGTTCCACCCCTGCATCATGAGCTGTGGCCAGGGCCTGGAGGCTCTGGAGCCCAAAGGCTGCAGTGGTGACTCTGGAGAGTCCTGCGTGACTGAGCTGTGGCCCTGGCCCTGTGACCTCCAAGGTTTGGCAGATAGCTCCTTGGGGCTGCAGGCATCTCTTCTCACACACAAAGATGAGAGGCATGTTCCTGCTTGCTTAACTCATGAGGGACCATGCACCCCTGCAAACCCTGTTCCAAACAGAGTCCTTAAGTAATCAGAATGAAAGAGAAGTGATAACTGAAGCCACGAGCACCTCTGTTTGTTACTGAGAGGCGGTGTACAAAGTGAAGGCCGTGCCCCATGCAGTGGAGTGGGCAAAATGTGCTGGTCAGCTGTATAGACATGAGCTTATAGTCAATGCTCTCTTCCCCTTATGCTCCTCTAGCTGGATAAAACTGCAGCCGGTGAGCACCACTTCTATTTTTGGAACTTACCTAGGATGGTTGTCTCTTAGTCATCCCTTTCTATATTTAACAACCCTTACACTCAGAATTGCTGTCTCCCAGCTGGCTTAAACTCCTTCTTCGCGGAAGCCCGGCTTTCGCTTCTGCCTGCTCCTGAGCAGATGGGAAGACTGACCAGGTGCGTCTCTTTGCCAAACCATCTCATTGAATTCCTGGCCACCTTCCATGAGGAGAGCAAGCAGATCTCCCTGTGTGGCCCAGATGCGTATACAGACTGCTTCTTCGCTTCCTCTGGGATCTGACTTTAATTTCTATCACTGTAAAGATGCCTTGAGATGCAGTCATATGAAAAGTCAGGCCACCTGTGACTTATAGCCAACTAGCCAGCCAGACTTCCATTAAATGACTTGGGAAGCTTCCTCGTTAGGAGAACAAAGCCACTTGAAACTGATGGGAAATGAAAGTCAGACACCCAGTAGAGTGGAAAATCCAAGCTTCACTGACATTTTCATCTTCCGTAGTTCACACCTCAAGTCCCATCAAAATAAAAGGCAGTTTTGCCGAGGACAGAATCAACTTTGCTTCTCTTTATAGGCATAGTGGTGCCATGTTATGATTATAAGAAAGAGATAACATGGATAAAAAATAGAGTAACTTTTCAGGTGCAATACATTATAAGACAATTTTACTAAGAAATAAGCACATTATTTAGACATATGTAGCTTTTTGCATAGAGTTTTATTATTTCTTTGCTTTTTTTAAAATTCGAAAGACAAATGGAGATATCATAACCACATACTAAAAGAATAACAGGTGTGATGGTTCACACCCGCACCTGTAATCCCAGCACTCGGGAGGCAGAGACAGGAGGATTGCTGAGTTCGAGGCTTGCCTGGGCTACATAGTGAGCTCAGTGCCAGCCTGAACTATAAAGTGAGACCCTGTTTCAAAAAAAAGAACAACAATACTTAATATACTGTGTATTATCTTCCACATTGATAATTTGTGATTAACATTTTACAGAGCAGATAGAAATGTGATGGCTATTTATGTGTACATAGCTGACTACATTTGGTTTTGACAGTTATTTTAACTTACTATTGTCAATAAAATGTTTACTTCCGTGTCAGTGTGGGACATTGTCTTGTGAGGTTTCCCTTCTCCATTTCATGACCTAATCTTCACTTCTACACTACACACCTTGGTTCTCTTCCTTCCAGTCTGCTCTATGCCTCTCTGCTAGAGGTGGGGAGTTTCTGAACTATCATGGCTATTCTTCCTAGGGTCTCAGTCCTTGGCCCTATTGAGTTAGGAATATTCTCTGTGAACTCTTCTCATTTGCAACTGTAACTCCAAATACTGCACAGATTTATTTTGTATGCTTGTTTATTTGGGCCCAGAGAGAAATAAGCTAATTTTACATTACAGTTATGAAGTGTAAAATCTTCTGTTGAGCAAAATGTTAAACAAGGGTAAAGCATGTATATTATCATGAGGATTAAATTTACAGCTGATTATAGCATTTTTCTTTTTTGCTTCTTCCTAAGTACAACTTGCACTAGGTAATTTTTCCAGGATTGGCCCTGCCCACTCCAGTTCATTCTGTGCTTTTACCTGTTAAAAACCACATTAGCACTTCTTTGGTATTTCAAAAAGAAATAGCAATGACTTAGCCAGTTTTTTTTTTTTTTTTTGAGACAGGGTCTCTTTGTAGTTCAGGCTGGCCCTGAGCTCACTATGTAGCTCAGGCAAGCCTCGAAATCAGCAATCCTTCTGCTTCTCCCTCCTGAGGGCTGGAATGATAGGCTTGAGCCACCAAGCCCGCCATCTGACTTAGCCAGTTTTCAACCTGTTTCACCTCTAGAGCCTCTTTGGGCCTCAGACTCTGTTGAGGACTGTTTACCGTTCTGAATTTAAGTGGCTCTTAAACAAGAGGAACATCAGAAAGGGCATGCTCTTGTAGGTCTAATTGTACTCAGCCCTATTCACTTTTGCATCCATCTAACGATCACATCATTTTGTTCTGTGTTGGCCACTGTGCTTGGTACTAAGAGTACAAGGGTAGTCAGACCCAACCTAGAAGAGCTTCCAAAGATAGCCATGCAAGTACCCAGTGATAACATGATGTATACTCTGGGGAGGAGAACTGAATCATCCTGGAGGTGTCAAAGCAGGTGGTGTTTTATTTGAGGCAGAATCTGTCAGATCTGTAGGGGGCGGTTGTTGCCCAAATGATTTCCAGACCGAGGCACAGCGTGACACACAGTACGGAGACATGAGAAGATACGGCTCGCTTGGAGAGTAGTGAGAAGTGGGATTCTGACTCGTCTCGGGGGCGGGGAGCAAATGTCATAAAACCAAAGAGTTACACAGTAACTACACTGGAGGTAGCAGCATATACCTGAGCCTGGGGTTGGGAACATGGGTCCGAGGGAGGCTCTATAAAAAGTCCACCAATGCTGCCTGCAGGAGGGAATTCCTTAGTCTCTTCCTCTACAGACCTGCTATGGAGCTCTTGTAATTGGATTTGGACTTAAAATTAAGTTACAAGGAAAGAAACAGAGGAAAGTCCCCAGCAGAGAGACATTGTAGAAGTACAATCATTAAGACTGTGATTGATGGATGAGAAGGATGAAGGAAATGAAAGTGTGTCTAACATTCTCTCCTTGATAGACTCCCTGGCTAGCAGCATTCTTAAAAAAAATAAATAAAATAAAGGAGAACCAAAGAAGTTTCAGCTGGGATTGTTAAGAGGAGGTAGGGTAGCATAGCAAGCATATCTGGTGTCTGATTCCTATCTTCTTATCTTCCCTGGTTTCATGGCTGGGGTAGACTCCTACTGGGCTGTTCCAATTCACTGTGCCCCTCCTCTAAGGACCTTGGCCCCTGAGGCTTGCCGCATCAAAACATGGAAAATTCGAAAAAATGAACATTCCCAGTACAGCTGTCAACCAATGGGGGAAGGAGCTGAGGGATAAAAGCTCCTAATTGTATAAGGTACTTGGGCCGTCAGTCCTGAGGCATCGTGAACCTTCTTAGGAGCTTCGGCAGGTCAGTGGAATCTCTGTTTGCAACTTAACCTGGGCTTTCCTTTTCTCCTGTCTTGTTCTCTCTACTCCTGGCCTCCTACTCTCCTGATTTACTTCAAGTAAGCTTATTTATTTATCCATTCTTATTTTAGGTTTTACTTGTTAAGCTCCCAGAGTTAAGGGAGCTGCAGGGGAAAAACTGGTTTGGTAGTGGATGTGTTACATCTGTGGTTAAATAAAATGTTATGTTTTCCCATGTACTTGCATATTGCAATTCTTGGACTCTTCTGAGTGTCATGCCAGAATATGGCTACATGAACATATCCAGGTCTGCTCTTCCTCTTTCCTTTTATACTTCTCACATCATGCAGTGCTGGTGGACACTTCAGCCAAAAGTTTGTCCATACCCAACAGAGAGTCACCCTCACACCATCAAATATGTACAAAGGAGGACCCTTGTCAAGCCAGAAAAAACCCGGGGAAACCTAGGAAAGAAAACGGCGTGGGTTCTGGGTGTGGATTTTGGGCAAGAGCATCTAGAAGTAGGGACATAGGCTCTGACCTCATCTTGCTGGGAGAATCACGGCCATGGGAGAGCATAGGGCAGTGGTGCCAAGACTTTCTGGCACCAGAGACTAATTTCATAGAAGGCAGATTTTTCTTGGATTAGAGAAGTGATTTTAGGATGATACAAAAAATTACAAAACCTAGATCCTTGACATGCACACTTTATGGTAGAGTTTATGCTCCTCTGAAATCTGTGATGTGACTGACTTGGCAGGAGGTGGAGCTGTGGTGGTGAGCTTAGCCACGGGGAGCAGCTCTCAATGCAGACGAGACCTAGCTCACATGCCTGCCCCCCATCTCCTGCTGTGCAACCCGGTTCCTAACAGGCCACATGTTGGACCCCATCCACGGCCTGGAGGTTGGAGACCCCTGGCACAGTCCCTGAAGAGGGTCCAGAGGACCTTGTTGGTGGCTGTTGGTCACGACGCATCCACTGGGAATCCTCCCCCAGGTGCTTGGGTAGGTGTCTGGTGACACAGAGGCAGGGCTTGGAGAAGTGGCTTGTCATCGAATGGTGGGAGTCGATGGGCTTAGCTAGGAAGATGAGGGTCTGTGAGCAGAGAAGGTCTAAGAACAGAGCCCAGGGGGCGGCTGGGGTGGCAGCGCGCAGGAAGGAGGCTGAGAAACAACAGCCTTGGGAGTGACTCAGAGAGTATTGTCTTGACATTTTAAGGGAATTTTATTTTTCTAAGCTAAAATGTAAGCAGTTACTCTCTAATGCAGCATGGTAGAGCTATGTGTTCTCCTTCTTTGCTCACTCGATGATATGGGTATGGAGGCTCATTATATCATGGGTCATATTGTGCTCGCCAACCTGCCTCTGAGGATGGGTATTTTAGGACTCTGGTTATCAGTACCACATAAAACAGGCATACCTGGTGCTGTGGTCTGAATATCCCACTCCTTTGTATATTAAGCTTTAATTGCCAGTATGAAACTATTAAGAAGGGAAGACCTTGGTAATTAAGCCACGAGGACAGAGCCCTAGTGTGTGGAATGAGCAGTACCATGAAAAGACTGTATCACTTCTGTCCCTTTTCCATGTAGGGACACACAGCTTGTACCCTCTAGAAGTCAGAGAGGCACAGAAGCATCTTGGAAGCAGGGACTGGGTCCTCAGCATACACTGAACTTCATCTTGGACTCTCATCCTCTAGAACTGTGAGGAATGCATCTTTGTAAATTTCCTAGACCCATGTGTTTTGTTACAGCAGCATTAACAAATGAAAAACCCTTAGGGAGAAACATAGAACCTTTCTGAAGTGTAATTGCAATATCTGACAAAGAACATGATGTGATGAAGGGTGAATACCTTCTATCACAAACTTTCATAAATCTCTAGGAATATATTTCCTGTGCTGTAACATGAGATAAATTATATCATTACTAGTTTATTCTGACTCTAGTAATATAATAAATAGAAAACATTTAAAAAGTTAAATGTTCTATACAGATGCAGTTAGAAAGGTAGATTCTAAAGCTTTTACTTTGAAGAATCTCCAGCAGAAACTAAATGTTCCAGAAAGGTATGAGTGATTACTTTATCTGACTCTTTCATTTTTCAATTAGTGAAAGAAAGGATTTACCTCAAATTGTACAGTGATCATGACAAAGATAGGCTGAATGTCTCATGCAGTGCATTTCTACTGTTAATGCTTTAAATGCATCCCACCAGGGTCTGCTACACTAGATATAGGGTCTTGGTCCCTAGCTTCATGCTATGGGAAGTGGTAGGACTTTCAGAAGTTAAGGTCTTGTGGCAGTTAGGGTGCAGAGTCAACTTGATCGGTTTGGGGAGCCAAATAAGGGGTTGGTGGGACACACTTCCTGTGTGTCTGGGTGGATCATGGAAGCTTGGCTTTGAGGCATACATCTGATCTCTCACTACTTTCTAGTTCCTTCAGCCAATATTTATTGTGCAGCTTTGACGTCTAGGATATGTACCAGATGTGGAAATGAAGAGGCAAAATGACCTATTTGTACCTTGACCTCCACCTATTATAGGCAGCTAAATTAGTTATATACATAATAGGTAGTTAGGCAGGGCCAGACCTTGCAGGGAGTCAACACAGAAGACAGTTGTGGGTAGAGATACATTCACTGAAGACCAGGCTTCAAGAAAAGAGGATGACTACATCAACATACTTCCACTGGAGATGAACAGCAGTGATAGATATTTTAAATAGGTTTCAATCACCTAGGTGGGAGACTAAGACTTTAAACTAGCCCTTCTAGGAAAGACCCCTGACCCACCCTTTCCCAGAAATCATTATTTGTTCCATGTGTGCTTACTACATGACTTGCTTCTTCATTAGATTCCCAATGAATCAGTATTACCTAAGTGACTATACTTGTAATATTATTAGTTGACTATAGTCACCTTGGACCAACCTCACCTTGTGCCTTTGCTAACTAAGACACTTTTGAGAAGCAAGATTTGTGGGCTACCCACATTCTGGAGCCCCTTGGGTTTCTTGATGGGGTGCCATCTAAAACCATACCTGAAGAATGAGTAACCAATAGAGCAGTGGTCCAGGCAGGAACACACGGAGAAAGGGAATGGTTTAAATAGGTAGCTGCAGGTGGCTCTGTGTGTCTATTTGGTCTGGAGAATGTGTAGGTGGAGGGGTGAAAAATAAAAAGAGCAAATCAGAGTCAGATCAGCACAAACTCTTTTCTCTTGTAAAGAGATTTGACTTGGAGCAAGCTACTAAAAGATTTGAGAACAGGATGGATTCTTTCAATTGGTTACTGTGGCCTCAACCTAGGGAATAATTCTAGAGCAACAAAACCTGTGGACTGATAGAGATCTTAGAATCTGTGATAATAATATCAGTGTAACTGACAGTGGCTTAGACTGGGACTATTGGGAACTGGACTGAAGGAAAACGAGGATACAGTTTGATGATTATCACTTGGGAGAGAAGGAAGAGCAAAGCTAAGCCCAGGAATGGTGCGTACTTGTTTTGAGTTTTGGACAGAGATCAGAATAGATGCAGAAATTTAGCTAGAGCCATTGAAGGACACCACTGGTAACTTTAATTTTTCTGAAAGTTACTGTGAGGCCTGGCCTGAATGAGACCTTCACAGAAAAGACTGCCATTCTCTGCAAACAACAGACTCCTCTCAGTAAATAGGACACGTGGCATAAATGTAAGATGGAGCATACAATCTCTCTGACACCCGAGTCCAGTATTAGCTGCACGTCTGGGCTGACAGTCCTTGGACCCTCCATCATGAACATTACACTCCAGATCCTAGGCTCCTTTTCAAGCCCTCTAAAAACTTAGTTTATCTCTCAATGTGTTGCTGCTGTCTTTCATGATGTTAGTCCATTCACACATAGATGAAATAAATTTGGCTCTTCCTAACAAACTATTAAAAATCAGCCCCTAATTTTAGTCTCTGTTCATAGTTGGACATGAGTAAAGCTTTCTGAATGGCCTCTGATGTGAAGATTACAATAATTATGTCATAGACACTAGGAAGAGGGGTCCCTCACAAATAGAAAGTAATGGGAAATAAAACAGTTTACAAAAGTTATAAACATCTTCTATTCAGGAGAAAGCAGTAATGAGTTTTAATCCCAGAAGGCAACAGAGTCAAACCTATAAGCTTTTATGTGATTGTGAGGGAAAAAGAAAATCCTTGTCTGAGACAGTTCAACAAAAACATTCCACACTTGTAGATTTGCTTCCAAAACACCTACCTCTTCTTTGCTGAATTTGCAAAAACCTCCTTTTTTGCAAATGCATGTTGTCCTATCCGTTTCTCCTCCAGCTTCCCAGTTCCAAGAGAGTTGATGGGTAACAATATTCTGCTTTAAAATGATGCTTTCCTGGATTACATTTGTTGAGTTAGTGAATGAACAGCAGGCAACCATCGTATGTGTGTATGTGTGTGTGTGTGTGTGCCCACATTCATTTGTGTGCACATGAGTGTGTGCGTGCACTATACTCAAAGGGCAGTGGTAATTGATATTTTTTTACTCTAGAGGTCAAGAACGCAAGTTGTATCAAACATAGAGAGCCAAATACTTTCTATTTGTCTTTATCTCAGATCATCACTACTCCCACTGGTCCTTTTATCCTTCCAAGCTGGTCTGATACACCTGCTTCACTTTCCTCCTTGCCTCCTACAGAAACTGCTAAACTTACTTTCTGTTGAATTCTAACAGTATTTCTCTATAAAACCAAGCTTTACCTTTGGGTTCTATTGAGTATGAGTTCAGAGTCTTCATTCTGGATGACTTTTTCTCATTTACTCTCTTGCTTGTCTGAAGCAGGTCCATTCTGTGGTCTTATGGGTGAAGCCCCTAACTTCTGCCAGGACTCTGCTTTGCACTGGGTGGGCCGCCCTCCTTTCCTAGGCCCCTGTACTTTCTCTCATCACTGTGACAGGGGCTTGAGGTCCTGTGGATGATTACACTGAACGACTTGCTTTTCCAAAGGGCACTTTTCCAACAACTCATATTTTCAATTATAGTTCTCTTGGCTTTTTTAAAAAAGTGAGTCTGAAAATGCTTAGTTCTCTTCTAAAATATTTCTCTTTAAAACATTTCATGGAGAAGTTCATCTGTGAGGAGAAACAAGTTTGTATAGGTATATGTTTTTTCGGAGGATTCCTGAATGGAGCATTACCTGCCAGGCAACATGCCCAAAACAGAGGCTTCTGTTAGGGGGCCCTTTCTGCCTCATGGGGCCGGAGGGAGGCTGACTTCACATGGTGCTGACAACCTGTGTCTGAGCTTCTAAAGTCGCTCAGTCAGCTATTTCTGAATCTGGTGCCTGGAGCTGCCTTTGACAAACGCACAGACTGAAACAATGCTGCCCGTCACAACTGGCTCATACTCACAAATCTCCAGTACATTAAGGTGTTTGTAATGATTAGGTTTATTCCCATTTTTACCGATGAAAAAAGTAGGGTGTGGGTCTAAGTAACTTGATCTAGTTAATACTATGTAGACTGTGGCAGGAGTTCAGCTGGAAGAAATTTTTTTTTTTAAATTTGTATGTATTTTGTGGCTTCTTAAAACACTTCAAATTACTGTTTTCTTTTATAGGAAATGTTTGTTGAGTGCCTAGTATAGGCGAGATACTATGGCATGCATTAAGGACAAAGAACATGAGTCCCATTTGCGTGGAACTCATAGGTGTGGAATTTGGGGGGTGACATGCATAGAAACCCAATAATACAGCATATGTCGAAGGTGGTGTCCAATGTGCACCTACTATGGAAAATGTGTTCAAGTGATCAGAGAAAAGGTTCCGGAGCAAGTGGAGACAGGCATAAGATAAGATCCTTTTTCTCATTTCATTTTCCAGGCTGGTAGGTGAAAATGAAGGCTTGTAGGAGGTCTCAGGTCACAAAAGATCTCAAAGTGGGCAGTTAATGCAAACAAAGAACAAGGAAGGCATTTATAAAGACTATGACAGTTTTGTAATGAGACAAGTATTGATCTGGGAACACAATGAGGAAGGAAACAGCCTGGGATTGGTCAATCAGGAAAAGTTTTCTGGAGCAACTTAAGATAGAAATAAAAATCATGTGTTTTCTCTGATTGAAAAACAATGCATGCATATTTTAAAACCTTGGTATTATTTATAAAGCATGTGTAAACAAATTCTAAAAGATGAAGAGAAGAAGACAGACTGGTTAGGGACCCAAGAATTGTATAGCTTCTGTGGTCTCTTTATGCTTCTTTTAAGATATGAAGGAATCAGTAACTTAGAGACTGCAATGGAATCACCCCTAAAAATAAATTCATCAAAAGTTCACTTTCCTTACAAAGACAATAGGAAATAGAGAGTTTTACAAGATAAACAGCATTTAGATAATACTTGCTTTAGTTTTGCCAAGTGTCACAGGAAGCAAGGATGGTGAAAAGGGTCCACCAAAACAAACAAAACACCAAGAAAGAAACCTAGATTCTACCCTTGCCAAATTATACTGAATGAACACCCTTTAGGTACTTATGGAAAATGTCATTAACTGAGTGGTTTATAAACAGCAGCAATTTATGAGATGTAATCAAAGAATATGGTGAATATGCAAAACAATTTATTAAATAACACATCTCCCCTTAAAATGTTCTCCCTCACTTCTAACACACTTATCTTCCTGTTCTCAACACTTTCTGAAGGCATTTGGAAGTCCCCTTTCATAAGGGTCTCTATAAGATGTGATTTAAAAATATGGTGGATGCCAGGGGTTTAGCTCAAGTGGTACCATGTCTACCTTGAAGCACAAGGGTCCAAGTTCAATCTCTGGTACCACAAAAACAAAAACAAACAAACAAACAAACAAACCACACAGAAAAACCCGTGGTGGATGCTGCTGCTAATGCCAGCCAGTGAGGAGGCAGGTTTGTAAAACATTTTTGTGTGTCCTCATTCACATTATTCACTCGGTCTGGTACCGTCTGACTTCTGGCTCTTTCCCAAAATCAGAGTGACCGTGAAAAGTAAATATTTTAGGTCGATTTAGGACATATAGCCAGACACGACAGAGCACTGAAGATGTGAAAGAGGACTTCCAGAACTGCTTTAGAAAGTGTCAAGAAAAATGGGATAAGTATGTTGGAAAGAAAGGGTAGTATTTTGAAGGGAATTAATGGCACTATGTCTCTTGCTGCTACACATTTTAAAAAATTTAAACATTAACCACATACTTTGAGGATAATTCTGAAGCTCGAGAAGTCTGAATTCCAGGTTTCAGTAGATCTGGTGTCTGCTGAAGTCCCTCATTCCTCACAGGTGGCCTCTTTACTCATGTCCTGGCATGGTAGAGGGCGAGGCTGGTGGAACTGTGCAATGGTACAAACACTCTGGAAAAGTCTGGGCATTTCTTTAAAAAGTGAACGTGATAACTGTACAATTCAGCAAAAACACTTATAGATAATAATACCAAAGCAATGGAAGTTGACTATCACACGAAACTCTTTACAGGACTGTTTATGGTAATTCCATTCATAATAGGAGAAACCTACAACTTTATACAATGCAGGTTACTTTAATGGGTTAATGGTTAAAGTGTGGCCCATCTCTTCCATGAAATAACTATTCAGCAAGAAAAGAATGTACTATTGATAGAAAAAGAACCTTGATGATTATCCAAAGAACTTGATACATAAAATAAATTCAAAGATTTACAAACTGTATATACCACATACTGTCATTTATATGACATTCTTGAAATGATAAAATTATAGAAAAGCGGAGCAGTTAGTGGTTCTCCAGGGTTAAGAAGGTCACAGGGGTGGCATGGAAGAGAGTGAGACTGTAAGAGTGCAACAGAAGGCATCACTGCAGTGGAAGAACTCTTGTCTGCATTTGCAGCAGCATTAATGTCTTGGTTTTAATATAAGACTACATCATACTGTACCATACTGTACTATTACTATTATTGGCAGGAACTGGGTAAAAGGCACACATGAGCCATCTGCCTTATTTCTAATAATTTAACCCAAATCTACAATGATCTTAAAATTGAAAGCTTAATTTACAAAATTATACTGTTTTCAAAACTGAGTTAGCCAAGAGGAGAGAGAAAGGAAAGACATTTTAGGTGTACAGACCAATGAAATTGAAATCAGATCTTCCAAGCTTGAATATAGCCTACCTGGGTTATAAATGGCCAGTCAATTTATAAGAAAATTTTGTTTAAAGAATTCAAAATTTCTAACAAGAGCCTTTGAAAAATGTTAACTAGGAGAGTGACACAATCAGGTTTTTGATTACAGTGTTCTTTGGTGTATGGAAAAAGATGGAAAATCAAGAGTTAGTTTGAGCAACATGAGAAAGAGGGATGGACATCAATAACAGGAGAAGGATGGAGGGGGAAGGAGGGGAAAGACACAGAAGCAAATAGGAGTGAGCATAGGAGAAAGACTGTGTCCAGAGGGGCTTCTGCTTCGGGCAGAAGTGCAGGGTGGTAGTCAGAGACAGGCGTGGTGGAGCTAGCTGGCCTTGGGATGTTGACTAGATTTTTGCCACCAAATAGCTTTCAGACTCATGGAAGTAATCGGCCTTGGTGTGGTCTGAGAGTAGTTGACATTTGGCTGGTGGACTGTAGTTTCCCAAAGCAGAAAGCCAGTGTTTTCTACTTCAGTAAAGCCCCATGAGGAGGTTCCTCAGGGCAACGCTTGGCAGAAAGAATTTCCAGCCTTGGCAGCACTTGGGCCTCAGTAGAGAGGATTCCGGCAGCATTGTTCCTAACACTCATCAGACCAGGGGCCCGAGGACAAGGGGACACCCCCCAGCCTCGGCTTCACTTGGGGATTGTTGCATACAATCTGCAGCCTCACGTTTGGGCTCTGCCTGCTAAATACTGATGGCTGCCTTTGGATGCCATCACGTCTACAGAAGGCAATGTCATTGGCTCAGGACATGCTCAGAAAGTCCATCTTGGACAGGAGCCCACCCAGGCCCTGGAAATGAGGCCAAGGTTACAAGCAGCAGTGTTGAGGTTGTCTAGAAGGGACACAGGGACCAGGGTGGCATGTCCCTTTGACCTCCTCATTCCATGGTAGGAGCACAGATCAGTGACAGTCAGTGAGGGGCCGTCTAAACAACAAGCATTATGTTAGGGTCAGGAGCTGGAGCTGGATTTAGTTGAGCGGGAGCATGGCACTGGGTTCAAGTACAGGTGGTTAGATGATCCCGGGATTTCCTGTCCTAAGTGCACCTCAGCAACTAGCTCAAGGGGATCCATTCCTTTACAACTTCCGGCTGCTTCTTCCCTTCTGATTGCATCCTTCAGAGTTAGCCATTTGTGGGTGGTGTATTCCTTAAGGTGTCTGCATCTGTTGTTCAATAATTGTTTTTTTGTTTGTTTATTTTTAGGTCAGTAGATATATAGATGTGTTTGTCAGTTGGTAAACTTAAATACATGCATTTTAAATGATATATGTTTTTAGTAATGGAGATGATAATATTTACTTAACTAGCATTAAACTGCTTTCTTTTTCTTTACTTTTTAAAACTCTAACAAGCATTGTTGAAGCTCATTCATTTCATTTAACATGTATTATACTAACCACCCTCCGTGCCATGAATTATTTGGTCACTAGGGAGCCAACAAGGATCCAGAACAACGGAATTGGTTATAAAGCACTGGGTGAATCAGGCAGTTGTATGGAATTTCAGGTGAGAATAGGTGCCACAAAGGAAAGGAAAGGAGGGCAGAGGGACAGGGAGATTGAATTTTTAATAAAATGTGTGCACCAAACCTTTCTGAGAAGTTAGGTCTAGGGAAATAAAACAAAGGAAGTATGAAATAGGAGCACTCAGAGTTTAGAGCAATTGTTTCAAGCAGAAGGAGTAGTACTGATTTCTGTATATCCTCAGATCCGTTTTTCTATAGGATAGGTTCCTAGCTGGCTCCAGAAATAGCTACAGTTACTAATGTAACTAATATATATCCCCATCAGCTGTGTCTTACAGTGACTTTTGCTCAAATGCTTCCCAAAACTCTCAAAGGCAACAACTGTGGTGAGAAAATATTTGGTATGGCCTTTAAGGTGAGAGATTTGCTTGCAAATCTACCTCCTTTAGAAAATAGATGGTCATGGAACTGTTTCCAAGGTGATTCCACTTAGTTAATTGGGAACTTTGTGTTTTTTTTTGAAGCAGTCTAATAACTTAGATGCAGAATTGACTGAGAAAAAAAGTTCAAGAAGTACATATGACAATTATGTATATGGAGGTTTCCAAGATATATAAAAGGTGGCTGCAAATAAATAACCATGATCAATAATAGCAATATTACTGTGAAGGAAAAATTAAGATATCCTGTGGCCCAATAAACATATGGAAAGATTTCAAAAGTCATCAGAAATCAGATTTGACTATTAGATGGTCAAGGTTTAAAAATCTGTTGGTGTCCATGGTAACTCTTATGTGACTGACAGTCATCAAGTTGCACATATGATGCTCAGCATCCATATAACAGAAGACAGGAGAGTGAAATGAGAAAGGTAGTGAAGATTTCTTAAACTGAGAATTTTTCCAAGTGTTGTGTAGAGATTTATCCAAAGCCACTTCTCAAGCAGGTGTTTCCACTTCCGTCAAGCCCATTGAGGATCCCCTGACTGATCCAGCCTGTGTACCTGCAGGAGAATGGAGCATGATGTTCTGAACGTTCCTGTTTCTGGAGGACATGACTGACACCCCATGAAACATGCACGGCATGGAGACCAGATGTCTTGATCTTGCTGGGAAAGTCTACCTGCCTGAGAAGGAGAAGCCGAAGAGAGAGGGCAGGGGCTGGGGTGCAGGTCCATGGTCAAGCATGTGTCTAGCCTGCATTAGGCCCTGGTTTAGATCCACAGGAATGAAAAAGGAAGAGCTTTCTGAGTGGGGCCAGAAGAAGTCCTGTGGAAAGAAGGTCACTAGGCAGGATACAGGGGCTTTTGTGGAAGGAAATTCAAGGGTGGTCTTTGGAGGAAGCAAGAGTTGAGAAATAACTGTGTGAAGCCAGTACAACCTTACCCTGTCAGGTTAGGAGGCCATTTTGGAGGCTGCACCAAAACATTTACCAGAAAACTCTAGGGCCTGACTACAAACCCAGGTGTGACTTTTCAGGCCTGACTTCAGACAGTCACAAAGCTGTCTGTGGAAGGCCTCATGGAAAAGAGCTGCCCTCCCACACTGGCTTTGGTACAGTCTTGGAAGGAGGCAGCAGTCAAGGCCACAGACCCCCGACCTCTTTCCCATATTTATCTCCTAGTCCGGAGCCCTCATGCCTCGTCTCTTCAGTTACCTCTATACAGATCTCCTGGTACCAGAAGGAGAAGGCATCCTGGAAGGCACCTTTTCTCATTCTGGCTCAGTACCTGGCCCTTCCTCCTCAGTCCTTTCCTCCCGGCTCCAGCTTCTATGAAGCCACTGAAATCTTTGTTCAGGTGCTCCCTCAATAGACGGATCTGTGCTGATCCATCTTGCTCTCTGCCAGAACACTGTTGCATGGTGCAACATGGAAAAGAGGGTCAGCGTTCTGATCTGCATCTCTCACACGTATCCATGGTTAGCTCTTGTTGCTACTCTAACACCTGACAGCTCCACTCTTTCCCAACTCAGCTGAGGTCATGACACAAGAGACACATCCAGCATTTGGCCAAGTACTGCACTAGAGGAGGTGGGAGCAGCTTACAGCAGCATCAGCGAAGTCACACCCTTCTTCTCATCCCTTCTGCATCTGCAGAAAGCCATCAGCAGTCTTCAGTAGGAGACAGATTCTGAGTAAGAGGCCATGGTCCATTCTTCCCTCCTGATCAGGTGCACACTGGCAGAGAGGAAAAACAAAAATACTGAGATTAAAACTTAGGTTTAGATAAGACTAGAGTACTTAATTCTTGAAAGTTGGCATACTTTTCCTATGGGAAATCCTATGTTCTAATGTCTGAAAATGACTGGAAAACCTGTGAGATATTCTTGAAATAGAGCACAGAATTGGGGAGGCTGAACTGACATGGTAGTGTTGAAGCACACTAGGATGAGAATAAACAGCTGTTTTACATCACCTAGCCCTTTAAATAGCCTGTCACTCTTTTTCTTTAGGTCTCTTATTGATTTTACTTTTAAAAATTTTAACCCACGTGGTAGTGATATTTGTATGTGAGTTGGGAAAGGGTGCAATATTCCCTCTCCCCATCCCCCAAATGCCCAGCCAGATGTCACACTGCATTCTCACATGTAGTCAATTAACACAAATTCTCTTCTATGCTTCCCCTTGCAGGATGTGGCTTAATTTGTCTCTGCTTGAGTCTGATGGATCTTAGTGATTTTCTTGACCAATGAGAGATGGAGGAAATGACTGAGGAGAGGTTGTAAAAATCCTGCAGCTTCAGTTCAAGCTTCTTCAAATGTTTGCTTCTGGCGCTCCAATCATCAGGTCCAACCCTAAGGTTTACAGGCTGCAGACATCACGTGGAGACCATATTGAGAGGTTCTGAAACTGCAGGAAGAGAGATGTCTGGCTGGTACCACTAATTACAGCCTCCATGTGGAACAGAGACTACTGTAGTCCTCTCTGCTGAGCCCTACCCAGATTGCAGGCTCAGGAGCAAAATACCTTTTCATTTCAAACTACTACATTATAGAGTGCTTTGTCAAAAGAGGGATCCATGCACATCCAACTTTGTTTCTGGACCCTTTTGCATATACTTGGTCTATTTCAGTGACAGTGCTACATGGCTTTGGTTGCTGTTCTAGAGTTTAAGATCTGGAAATTGTTTTTCAAAACTTTCTAATTATTTTTGCACATTATATTGCCAATGAGTTTGGACTGAACCCATCAAGTTTCAAATAGCATCAACAAAAGCCACTAAAATTTTTATTGGTATTACATGAAATTTATGCAGTCATTTCATGTGAATTTATTCTTTTACACAACTGAATGATTCCACAAGGAACACAGAAATATTCTGTTTTTCAAACATATTTCTATGGGACTTAAGAAGATTTTGTGCCTTCAATGTAGTGGGTTTATCCATTATTATACATTATTTGTTATGGATTATATGGTAGAAAGAAGAGTGCTTCCCATGGATATGCATGCCTCAATCTCTAGAATCTATATTACATTTCATAGTAAAAGGGACTTTGCAGATACGATTACACAAATGATGTTAAGGTGTGAAGTTTATCTTGGATTATCCTACTTGGTGCCATTTAACCACAGGGATCATTGTAAGAAGACGGCAAGAAGGACAAAGCTAGAAAAAAAATGGGAACAATAGCAGAAGTCAGACAAAAGATGACTCATTGACATCTTTAAAGATGGAAGACGAGGTTTAGAACCCAGGAATATAGCTCACCTCTAGAAGTTGGAAAGGACATGGATTTTCCCTGTATCAATTGCTGGGAAAACCTACCTGACACTCATATTGAAGGAGAGTTTTGTTTGGTTTATGGGTTGCAGAGAGTGCAGTCTGTGGCCCACTGACTTCAAAGCAGGAGCATCACCATGGAAGGGTATTATATACAACTGCTTAGTCCATGGTAGCTAGGAAGCAGAGCAGAGAAACAGTGCTGAACTGTTTCAGCTATACAGTACCTATGACATACTAAAAAATGTGTTTTTATGTGTTGTACTAATCCCTTAGGTGGCCCCAAGTCAGGTAAATTGACACAATTAAGCTTAATCACCACATTCCACCCATTATCAATTTAACACCCATACATGTCTCCTTAGAACTATACTTACTCTCCAAATAAGCATAAGTCAATAATTCCACCTAAAATGATATAGCTATCTTCTGTACAGCCAAAACCACAGTAATCCCTCCCTAATGCCTCACCAGTGCCAATATTTTTCAAAAGTCTAAGTCTCTTGTGAAATTCAAGGCAAATTCTTAGCTGTAAACATTTTTAGAAGTTATATAATCTGAGTAAAGTGATAAAAAAGAATAGCACCAGAACAAGACTCAAACCTAGGAGGGCAAACACCAAGTCTTGTAGCTTCTCATTTGGCATCCAGGACACATCTTGGTGAAATGTGAGTTCCAAAGGTTTGGGGTATTACCCACATGCTTCCAGCCTGCATGGCTTTTTTTTTTTTTTTTTTTTTTTTTTTTTTTTTTTTTTTTTTTTTTTTTTTTTTTTTGGTTGGCTTTGCTTATGGCCTGGAGCTTTCCTTGGAAGATATTCTTTGCTCCTGGCATGCCTGATGCTCCCTGGCATCCCAGGGGTTTTCATTGCACCTTCAGCTTCATTATCACAGTTCCACACATTGCCCTAGCCTTGGGCTCCCAAGCCTTCCTCTCAAATCTGAGAGGAAGCCTCTATGGCCCTATAGCTCTTGCATTCTGCATGGTAGCAAAACCACCATCATAGGCACAACGCCAAGTTCTGCTGTCTGTTAGAGTAATCAGATCCCTTTGTACTACAGCTCCAGCAGCCTCTGTATGCTAGGGTAGCTGAGCACAGTCAAGTGAATCCTGGGAAAGAATTCTCTCAGATGAAGGGCTTACTCTTTGCACTCTTGAGCCTGTGAGGCTGAATACTTGCTGATGCCTTCAAGGCATCTTTATCACTGTCCTTGTGCAAAGTACTTGATGTCTTTTTTTTTTTTTTTTTTTTTTTTTGAGACAGGGTCTCGCTTTGTAGTTCAGGCTGGCCCTCAGCTCACTATGTAGCCCAGGTAAGCCTTGAACTCAGCAGTCCTCCTGCCTCTGCCTCCTGAGTGCTGGGATTACAGGCGTGAGCCACCACGTCCGGCCTTGATGTCTTCTTAAAGATAGTCATCTCTCCAAAAATCATCCTGCTTTGGCTCTGAATTTGTATGTGATTTCTTTTAGTCAAAAATTTAAATTTTTCAAAACTTTCTGCTTAGATTTTTACCTCTGATTCTCATGCAACATGCCTTAATACTGGGCTAATCTTGATCTTCTGGCACCTTAACTATGTTAACTTTTGTCAGTACAGGAACAGTGCAGGGCG
>PVIC010024442.1:0-26001 GCA_004025085.1 Thryonomys swinderianus | reverse complement strand
GACCTGAGTTCGATCCCCGGTTACCACATATAATGCTGGGCGTGGTGGCTCACGCCTGTAATCCCAGCACTCGGGAGGCAGAGACGGGAGGATTGCTGAGTTCGCGGCGGCTTGCCTGGGCACCATAGTGAGCTCAGGGCCAGCCTGAACTACAAAGCAAGACCCTGTCTCCAAAAAGCAAAAAAAAAAAAAACAAAAACAAAACAAAAAAAAAACAAAAATTCATTAAAGAGATTGAGAAGTACTGGTATTAACTCTTCTTTAAAAGTTTTGTAGAATTCCGCAGTGAAGCCGTCAGGACCAGGGCTCTTCTTTGTTGGTAGGTTTTTTTATTACATTTTCAGTTTCCCAGATTGATATCAGGTTGTTTAACATTTTTATATCCTCTTCATTCAGTTTTGGAAGTTCATATGTGTCTAGGAATCTATCCATTTCTTCTAGATTTTCCATCTTCTTGGAGTATAGATTTTCAAAGTACATGTTTATGATCCTTTGGACTTCTTCTGGATTTGTGCTGATTTCCCCATTTTCATTCCTTATAGCATGGATTTGAGCCTTTTCCTTTCCTTTGTTTGATAAGGTTGGCTGAGGGTCTGTCGATCTTATTTATCCTTTCAAAGAACCAACTCTTTGATTCATTAATTCTTTGTATTGTTCTCTTTGTCTCCATTGCATTAATTTCTGCTCTGATCCTTATAATTTCCTCTCTAATATGTGCTTTGGGTTTGTTTTGCTCCTCTTTTTCTAATTGTCTGAGGTTCATCGTTAAATTGTTTATTTCAGTTTGCTCTATTTTCCGGTGTATACATTCACTGCTATGAATTTCCCTCGCAGAACTACTTTCATTGTGTCCCATAAATTCCTATATGTTATGCTGGGGTTGTCGTTTAGTTGTAGAAACTGTTTAATTTCTTCTTTAATTTCTTTTGTGATCCATTGGTTGGTTAACAGAGTGTTGTTCAATTTCCATGTGTTTGTGAAGATCTTGGAATTTCTTCTGCTATTCAGCTCCAGTTTCAAGGCACTGTGGTCTGATAGTATGCAGGGGATAACTTCAATTCCTTTGCATTTACTTAAGCTTGTTCTATGGACTAGAATGTGATCTGTTTTGGAGAATGATCCATGAGCAGCTGAGAAGGTATATTCTTGCATTGAAGGGTGAAAAATTTTGTAGGCATCTAATAAGTCCATTTGCTCAAAAGTTTGATTTAGCTCAAGTATTTCCTTATTGATTCTTTGTCCAGTTGATCCATCAATTTGTGACAGTGGAGTATTAAAGTCCTCTACTACTATTGTATTCATGGTTAACTGTCTTTTCATGTCCAGTAATGTTTGTTTTATATAGTTGGGTGCATTAGAGTTTGGTGCATAAATATTTATGACTCTTATTTCTTTCTCTTGGATAGTTCCCTGTACGAGAATATAATGACCTTCTTTATCTCTTTTAATCAGTTTGGGTTTGAAATCTATTTTATCTGCAAACAAGATAGCCACTCCTGCTTTTTTGCAGTTTCCTGTGGTATGGAGGATTGTTTTCCAACCTTTTATTTTCAGTCTATGGGTTTCCTTCTGAATTAGGTGTGTTTCCTGTATGCAGCAGATTGTAGGATCTTGCTTCTTGATCCAATCTGCTGGCCTATTGAGTCCATTGATATTAATGGTTATGACTGATATGGACATATTCAGAGCTGCCATGTTTCCCCGTTCTTGGTTCTTTTCTTCTTTACTTTTCCCCTTTTCTATTTAGTTTCTTGTTTGCCCCAATGAATTCACTCTCCTGGGTCTCGTGGGTATGGAATTTTCTGTGTTTTTTTCCAAGATGTTCTTTAGGATGTTTTGGAGTGCAGGTTTCATATTTGTTTTTCAGGTGTTCTTTATTATGCAAGTATCTTATTTCCCTGTCTATTCTGAAAGATAGTTTTGCAGGATACAACAGTCTAGGTTGGAGGTTGTTTTCCTGCAATGCTTGAAATACTTCTCTCCACACTCTCCTTGTGTTGAGTGTTTGTGTTGAAAAGTCTGCTGTGATCCTAATGGGCTTCCCTTTGTAGGTGATTTTCTTCCTTTCTCTCACTGCTTTCAGTATTTCATTCTTTTGTTGTGCATCTGGAACCTTGATAATCATATGTCTAGGTGTAGATATTTTTATGTCATGGTGTATGTCATGGTGTTTTGGAGTCCTATAGGCCTCATTTATCTGTATGTATATTTCTTTTTCTGTGAAGTTTTCTGTTGTTATCTCTGACAACAGCTGTTTTATGTCTTTTACACTGTCTCCTGCTTCCTCAGTGACTCCAATCAGTCTTATATTATTTTTCTTTGAGTCATCTAGAAGCTGTTGAATTGATTTCTCATGGTCCCTTGCTCTTTTCCATAGATTATATCTTTCCTGCTCATTGGCTGCTATGCTGTCCTCCAGGTCTGAGATTCGGTTCTCTGCTTCATTCATCCTACTTCACAAGCTTTCATTCTCCTTCATCAATCCCTGGAGCTCTGCTTGAAGCTGTTTAAAAGGTTCCATTGCTTCTGCTGTCTTGGATTCTATCATCTCGCTGATCTTTTCTTTAATGATGTCTTTCACTGTACACAGTATCCTTGTTTTGATCTCAGATGAGTTCTGATTTCCATTTTACTAGATCCACTTCATTTACCATCTCCAAGAGTCCTGGTGCTTGAGTTTCAGTTTGCCCTATTTCCCTTTTCTCTGAATTTCCCTGTGGTAGTGATCTTTGTGTTTGTTTTTTTGTATATTTTCTCATTTCTACTCTTTTGTTGTTACTAATGCTCTTCTTTGCCTGATGACAGGGCAATGTTTGTTGCAGGTCTCTTTCTTTCTATTATCTGGGGCTCTTTGGATGTGGCACCTTCCTGGGGTGTCCTTGAATTTGTAATGACCCTTGAGAGTTCTCAGTTCTGACACATCATGAGAGGTATTTGAGCAGAACAATCACATCATGTTTGTTACCATAATAAAATCAATGCCAATATCAGTATTAAACATAGTAAATAAAATGAAATGTTTTGTTAAATTCTATTCTGAAGACTTGGAGCTTATGAGTTACCTCTGTGTCCATATGCCAAAATTTAGAATTAATCAGCAACATGTATATAAAATGTAGATCATAAATGTACCCCCTGAACCCTTTTTGGATAAGAAGTCACTGGGGAATCAGGGAGGTGGGGGGACAGGAGGAGAGTGAAATAGGGTTAGCAGATTTATGAAGATCACCTATACTCTAGAACCTCATATATGTTAGTGGGTAATAGAGGATAAAAGGGTGTATATAAAGCAGTACCAACTGTATGCTGTAAGACAGTTGGAGACTTCACACACCTTCTTATAATAGTACAGGGGAAGAAATAGGGCAGCCTAAGAGTCTTTTACTTCTGGGTATTGCTTCTGACAGGAAAGCAGGAGAGGGTGTGGGGACAAGAGGTGAATAGTGGGATTTAGAAGTAGATGGCAAAATAGAAGCTAGATTCCCTTTTTTTTTAAATCTTGCCTGGTCTTTCAGCATGGCTGCAGTGTGAAGGGACACAGGAAATGGCTCCGGCTCCTCTTGGACTGGGGTCCTCACAACATAGCTCTGGGGTGGGGTTGGGACTGGCTGGCAGGCCTCAATCCTCTGTGGAGGTGATGGTGCCCAGGGTCTGTACTTGACCCCTCCCTGCACAGCTCCGGGGTGGAGCAGGCTGGTGGGCAGGCCTCAAGGACAAAAACCATATGATTATCTCAATAGATGCAGAAGAAGCATTTGACAAAATCCAACACCCATTTATGATCAAAACCCTACAGAGAATTGGAATCGATGGACTTTATCTCAATTTAACACAAGCTATTTATGAGAAACCAACAGCCAGCATCATACTTAATGGGCAAAAACTGAAACCTTTTACACTAAAATCAGGAACGAGACAAGGAAGCCCATTGTCATCAGTCTTGTTCAGTACAGTGCTGGAAACATTAGCCATAGTAATCAGGCAGGATAAAGATATAAAAAGAATAAAGATAGGAAAGGAAGAAATTAAACTGTCATTATTTGCTGATGATATGATACTCTATCTTGAAGACCCTAAAAACTCAACCAAAAGACCACTAGACTTAATTACCAGATTTCGTAGTGTTGCTGGATACAGGGTTAATGCTCAAAAATCAACAGCCTTTGTCTATACAAACAACGGACTCACTGAAAGAGAAATGGGGGAGTCAATCCCTTTCACAGTAGCACCCAGAAAAATGAAATATCTAGGAATCAACCTAACAAAGGAAGTGAAAGACTTCTACTCTGAAAACTATGGGACTCTGAAAACTGAGATAGAAAAGGAAACCAGAAAGTGGAAAGATATCCCTTGTTCCTGGGTCGGGAGAAGCAACATCGTCAAAATGGCTATACTCCCACAACTACTATAGAGATTCAGTGCGATTCCAATTGAAATTCCAACACTATACTTCACAGAGCTAGAGAAAATAATACAAAATTCATCTGGAAACATAAGAAACCTAGAATAGCAAAAGCAATTCTAAGCAACCATGACATGGCAGGGGATTTACAATCGCCAATTTAAAACTCTACTATAAATCCACTGTGATAAAAACTGCATGGTACTGGCAAAGTAACAGACCCGAGGACCAGTGTAATAGATTAGAAGATGCAGAAACAACCCCAGGTACTCTAAGCCACCTTATCTTTGACAAAGGAGCCAAGCATCCTCAATGGAGGAAAGACAGCCTCTTTAACAAATGGTGCTGAAAAAACTGGGCTTCAGCCTACCAAAAGCTAAAGCTAGACCTATCTCTTTCACCATGCACAAAACTAAACTCACAATGGATATGAGACTTAAACATTAAAACAGAAACGATAAGCCTGCTAGAAAACAGATTAGGTAAAACTCTTGGAGACATTGGCTTATGCAGAGACTTTATGAATAAAGCCTCTATAGCACAAGAACTAGCAGAAAGAATCAACAAATGGGATCTCATCCTACTGAAAAGCTTTTGCACAGCAAAAGAAGTCACTGGTTCTGCTGAAAGACATCCAACAACATGGGAAAAAATCTTTACTAGCTATTTATCAGACAAAGGGCTATTATCTATAATATATAAAGAACTTAAACAGATCAGCCTCCCCAAGTTCAAAGACCCAATTCAGAAATGGGCATCTGAAATGAACAGACACTTCTCAGAGGTAGAAGTCAAAGCAGCTAAGAAATATGTGAAGAAATGTTCAGTATCACTGGTCATTCGAGAGATGCAAATGAAAACAACACTGAGATTTCATCTCACTCCACAAAGAATGGCCGCTATCACAAAATCAACCAACAATAAATGCTGGCAGGGCTGTGGGAAGAAAGGAACCCTTCTCCACTGTTGGTGGGATTGCAGACTTCTGCAACCATTGTGGAGATCTGTGTGGAGATTTCTCAGAAAACTAGGACTAGGGGTCCCATTTGACCCTGCTATTCCTCTGCTAGGAATATACCCAAAAGAATTTTAAAAATCACATTGGAAAGACAGATGTACACCCTTGTTCATAGCAGCTCAGTTTATGATAGCTCAATCTTGGAAACAACCCAAATGCCCATCAACTGGAGAGTGGATAAAGATGTGGTTTTTTTTAAATAAAATGGAGTATTATTCTGCCATAAAGAATGACCAGATTGATTCATTTATGTGCAAATGGATACACCTGGAGGACATGCTAATAAGTGAAATCAATAGATCACAGATAGGCAAATACCAGATCTTCTCGTTGATGAGCACCTGTAGATGCAAATGAGCTCTAGAAAGTATGACAGTCTTTGTAGAATGGGAAATTTCCAAAGGTAATTTGGTGTAGGAATGTAATGAGGTGAAGGAATAAATATGATTCTGAAAGAAAATAAAAGAGCATAAACAAAATAAAAGAACAAAAAGAAAATAAATTACCTATTTGTAAAAGCCTTGAAAAGCTATTTACCAAAATAATACATATTTATTGTTACCAAAAAGAAAGATTTTAAAATATTCACTTCTGTTAGAGAAATACTTCTTAGAATTATATTTTCAAAATCTGACCATATCACTGTTTGTGAACATGGGAGAACCTACAACATACACTGACACTGAAATAGTTAAATGGTAGCAGCACTTTAGAAAAGAGTATAATGGTTTCTTAAAACCTTAAGGGCCAAGGGTTTAGCTTAAGTGGTACCGCACGTAACATGGAAGCAAAATGGCCTGAGTTTGATCCCTGGTGCCACCAAAAAAACCTTAAACATACACCCCCCATATTATGTAGTCATGTATTCCAACATATTTATAGTGTAATAGATGACAGCATGCATAGACAAAGCCTCTTGTAAATGAATAGCAACTTTGTAGTGGGTCAAACTGGAAACAACTCAAATGTTCAATTCTACAGGTGAGTGAATGAATACTTTGTGGTATATCCATACAATCGAGTACCATGTGATGATAAAAATAAGCCATTGATATGCCTGAAAACATGGGCTAATTCTACAGTAATATTGTGGAGTGTCAAAGCCAAAACAACCACAAAAAATAAAACAAACACTATTATTTCATTTACTGACAATTCTGCAAACTAGCAATTGATCTATAGTAAAATCCGAACTAGTAATTGTGTGAAGATGGCAAAGGAGGGAAAGGTGGACAGGGTTCAAAGCAGTATGAGAATACTTCTGGGGTGACAGTTATACACATTGTTGTGGTTGTGGTTATAGTTTCATAGGTGTGTTTCTTTGAGAAAGCATCAAATTGGACACTTAAACATGTGAGCTCATGATATTACTTATACCTCCATGAAGCTGTTTTAAACCAAATCCTTTGATAGCTTCTTACTTCTGTTACTTAAAAGCAAAATAGCAAGAATTCTGTTTGTTTGCCTTGTACATGAGAATCTGGACACATGTCACATATTTTGACTTCAAGGATCATGTTACCAGATGTTAATCATGGATTAAATTCCACAGAATTTAAATACCTCTGGCTTCCTGAAGCATGAACCTGAAACACATAGCAATAAATTAAATTAATTCTTCATAAGGAACAATTAAGATCTACGGGATCATTTAGGGATTCCAAGATTTAAAATCTGAAAATATTTCAATGGTTTGAAATTCAGTAAAAACAAAAAAAATCAACCTTCTGGTGAGAAGGGGAGAAAAGAGGAGTGACTAGAGGAAGGAAGCTTTAAGAGTGACATTTATTTATGAGCAGAAACAGAAGTAGATATAAATCCATCATAAAAAATCCAATACATCATTTAGCGATGGTCCCACAGATACATGAGAATGTTTCATAGACACATGCATGTTTACTGAGGCCCATCACTATGATCAATGAAAGAGCATCATAATACAAAACATTAATATTACTCAATTCTTTTGCATCAACAAAATATTTGTGGGAAAAATCAAATGGGACCATCCCAGTCTGTTTGATGTTCTATGATTCTTTATTAACCGTCCTAAGACAACTGAGTAGTTTTGATGAGATTTGCAACAAACAGGCTGAAAGGTTTTTTTACAATACAAAATTGGTCTCCACCCAGTGTGTTATCCAAGAGCTTTTACATGACATTCTCGTTGAACAAAAGAAAATTGACTCAATTTAATCTTTTCCAACCAATTCTTTTCTCATCATATGTTGAAAGTTAGCAAATTTAATAGAAGCAGTCAAGATTAGGCAATTATGTCAATATTTTTATTGCAAATATCTGATTGTGACAATACTCAGTGAATTAATGGAAGCCAACTATTTGTGCCAAAAGTAATGAGAAATCCACCAAATGAGTGTCCTGTATGTACTTTCTTAAGTCCTTATAATATCAATATCAACTTTTCAAAGCATTTTAAAATGGTAATGTTAAAAAGCACCTGTGCTTTAGGCTACACATTGGAAAATATGTAATAATCTAGATGAACCTGATATAGTCTCACCTCTGTTTCCTCCACTGTGTTCTTTTACATTTTCTCTCTTCGCCATTAATGTATCACTATCATGGTCATTTTTCTGACAAAATTTTAATAAATTTTAAAAAGTGGTCAGTTAAATTGTCAGGGAAACAAAATATTTAAAATCAGAACAGTTCTGAAGTGCAAGTCTCTTCAAGTCACTTCCTTCCAATTGATTGTATGTACAAATACAGACATACCTATAAATATGTAGATATTGAGAAAATATTGCTTTATGTCATGTTATTTGCATACTGTATCTGATTCCAATTCTCTCTTCTGTCACAAAACATTATCAGCTATGTTTTAAAAATCTGGTGAAAAATTGACTAAAACCCTACTGTACAGTGATTCTGCTATCAAACATTTATGCAGAATATATTCCATTTAATTATTACTTGAATTGTGCTCTACTCTTATCACTTTTCTCTAATTCTTATTCTTTTACTGTTGTTAACATCTTTTTAAAATTCTTTTTCTTGGGGCCAGAGGGTTAGCTCAGTGGTTCCGGCGCCTGCCTCGCAAGCACAAGGTCCTGAGTTCAATCCCCGGTAACCACATATAATGCTGGGCGTGGAGACACGCCCACCAACAATCAGCACTTGCATACCACAATGCCAGGCATGGTGGCTCACGCCTGTCATCCCAGCACTCAGGAGGCAGAGACAGGAGGATTGCTGAGTTCGCGGCGGCTTGCCTGGGCACCATAGTGAGTTCAGGGCCAGCCGGAACTACAAAAGCAAGACCCTGTCTCCAAAAAGCAAAAAAAAAAAAAAAATTCTTTTTCTTCCTAAAATTCCTTCTTAGATATACATTCACTGTATGATAGGTATTGTGAAATAGTAAAATATTCAAAGGGAAAAGGTAAGCAAAGAAGGGAAAGAAAAAATCTGATGGTGAATAAAAGGAAACAAAGCTTATGTATAAAGGGGGTGGAGGATTTAGGGGGCAGGGGAATGGGAAAAAATTAGAATTAAGTTTTGTCAAGTACTGCTACAAATTCACAATGTCAGTTGTGATCATAGTGTGTATGTAAAAATGTACCAATAAAATCCGTTTTTTAAAAAAGATATGCATTCACCTTTCTCTCTATTGCTCTTTCTTGAATGAATGAATGAATGAATGAATGAATAACGTGTAAGTACCTTCTCTGTCATGTTCATCTACAATCTTCCTGAACTTTCATCCAGCTACAGAGCTGAGAAATTAGGTTCTGGTTCACTGCAGAGTTTCATTCATTACAACACTAACATGTATTTCTTTTCTGCTGCTAGTTTACTTCAAAAATACAACACCAGGTTTTTAAGGAATCTCCACTCTGATCTCCACAGTGGTTGCATCAGTCCACATTCCCACCAATAGTGGAGAAGGGTTCTTTTATCCCCACAGACCTGCTGGCATTTGTTGTTGATTGATGTTGTGATAGCTGCCATTCTTTCTGGAGTGAGATGGAATCTCAGTGTTGTTTTCATTTGCATCTCTTGAATGACTAGCAAAGTTAAACATTTCTTGATAATGTTTCTTTACTGTGTTTATTTCTTCATCTGAAAAATGTGTGTTCCCATTTGACCTGGCTATTCCCGTTAGGTATACACATGAAAGAATTAAAGGAGTCACGCCACAGCAATATATGTACACCCATGTTTATAGTAGATCAATTTGTCATAGCTAAATCTTGAAAACAACCCAAATGCCCATTAGCAGGGGACTGGATCAAGAGGATGTGGCTTTTCTATAGAACAGAATATTACTCAGCCATAAAGAATGATACATTTGAGTCATTTATACTCAAGTGGATGTACCTTGAGAACACACTCATAAGTGAAATAAAGAGGACACAGGTGTGTAAGTACTGTATCTTTTCTCTAATATGAAAAAAATCTAAGGTATAAATGAATGCCAAAAAGTATGATAGGTAATGTGAAATAGGAAGAAAATATGCAAAAATAAAGGAAAAGATGGGTAGGGGAAAGTAAAGAAAGGAAAGGAAAAACTTTATATTAAAAATAAAAGGAAGCAGCCTGGTGTGGTGGCTCACGCCTGTAATCCCAGCACTCGGGAGGCAGAAACAGGAGGATTGCTGAGTTCAAGGCTTGCCTGGGCACCATAGTGAGCTCAGGGCCAGCCTGAACTACAAAGTGAGACCCTGTCTCAATAAATAAATAAATAAATAAATAAATAATAAAAGGAAGCAAAGATATATATATATATATATATATATATATATATATATATATATATATGGGATGGAGTTGTAGGGAGGGCAGGGAAAAAATAAGAATCAAGATGTGTCATGCACAGGTACAAGCTCTCAATGTTAAATGTGACCATATTGTATGTATAACATGTGCCAATAAGTCACTTAAAAATAAATAAAATGAAATTGCAAAAAAATGAACAAAAAAACCTAGAAAAAATAATTCGTCAATTGAGTCATCTCAGAGGAAAGAAATGTCAAGTTTTTTTGCATCTTCATTAAAATGAAGCATTGCTGATCACAAATGATTGCAAAAAATAGATACACAAACTGCATAGCTGAACACATACTCTTCACGACAGTCTGAAGAATTATTTTTGTTTAATTACTTTTAACATTTCAGATTATTCTAAATCATGTGCTCAGGGTCACACAACACTGATGTGTTCCTTTTGTAGCATTTATGCTAATCACAAAAGTTGCCCAAGGTACATTCCGCTGACCACCAATGGATTCTTTTTCCCTTGGGTCATCTACAAGGGAGTATATGACAGTCTGATAAATATGTTTACATATTTATAAAGATATGATAACAATGGTCCTTTTTTTTTTTTTTCCTGGAGCGACAAATGTGAGGAACTGCTCCTGACTTACATACAGGCCGGCTTTTGGGGAAATGAATCAAAAAGTAAAATATGTGAGCTGACTAGACTCAGTCCTTTCCAAAGACTGGGAGATCCAAGTACTCAAAACACACACTTGAGTTTAGAAATAAAAAAGGCATTTTGAGATTCTGTTGCAACAGCTACCCAGATTAGATTCCTTCCCATGAGGTTAAATAAACTTCTCTTGTACAAATGCTGGGGGGAACGAGAGCATAGAGACCAGATCCTTCAGCTACTGTCTCTAGAGCCTTCACTTCGTACGCTGCAGGCTTTCCCATGTGTCTGTCGCTATGCTATTTCTAGACATGCTCCCTTCTCAACCTCTTCGGCCACTGTCTAGCTTAACAGAAGAGACGCAACACTGAAAATTACCTTCCTTTCTACACTTCAGAATCTCCATGCCTTTAGTTTCCAACTGGGCAAGCAGCATCTGAAAGTGGTACAAAAGAGGTACATTTTTGTAAGAAGGTCATGGTGACAGTACCAAAATTCTCATTAACTCTGGCACGGAAGCAAATTTACAACTATATTGTTTTGTTAATATACCAATACCTGTTGTTGAAATGTTATGACCCTCTTGGCTTCTTTTGGCCACCTCCTCTCTTCAGTGTTCTCACCTCTCTATTGCTCTGAATCCTTTCTTCTCTTTCAACATTCTGAAATGAGTGCTTTCATATCTGCATCGTTTCTCACTCACACGTTGAATAAAGCCCTCCTAACTTTGGCTGAAACTTCCAAAGGAGACTCGTTCCTATGAACACCTTCTTTTCTGAGGCTTTTAACATCCAGTGAGGGCAGAGTCTGATTCAATAAGTGCTAGTAACTTGGATCTCTTTGACTCTTTCAGTCTCTGAAAATGTAGGCACCAGATTCATAGTTCTCTCAAATACGACTTTGCAACAATACTGGATGACTTTAAGATGCATGTAGGAGATGCAGCTTACATTTCCATATCACAGTTCAAAATTAATAACTTGTATCTGCATTTTAAGTCAGGAGCACAACTACCCAGCTGTATCTGGGCTTCTGTTCAGCATTCAGGACCACTCTGCCTATAAAAATGTTATTCTTACATATCCTTCCTTAAATCAAAAATTCGCATCATTCTCTCTTCTTACTTCCTCCTTTCCACTAAAGTTACTGTTTTATTAGTGACCCATACTTTAGTTTGTTGAATCCTACTGCCCTGGAGCTTCTCAACTAATTCCTTTTGTAACATTTTCTTTATTGAACACAGACTCATGGAAGACCACCTGCAGTACACAATGCCTCAGCAGCCTCAAGACCCCCCAGTATCTTGCATCCTACAAGCTGCACTTGAATTACCAGTGCAGCTTAGCACGGTGGACAGCCATGAAGATCTGCGCCACTTGGATCATCAGAGGATCTCAGTTTAGAAGTTCTCTTCAATCCCTTTGCATAGTTTGCATTTTATACAACTGCATCGCATGACCTTATCTCCAACACCATAGACTCCGAAAAAAAATGCCTCAGCTTTTCTTCACAAAACCATTAATATCCCCAACCATTAGACTGCAGGTGTGGGGTGTTCATTCTCTATTCCTAAAATAGTCCTTCAGATTCCATTCTCCTGTGGCTCATTCAGAACTTTGTTTCAAGTTCTGCCTCATTCTGTTGCTTGCTCCCACCCCAGATCCTTCCACTCATGTTATAAATATGTTCGTATGTCTTGAATTGTTCAAAGTTCAATCTGTTCCTTCAGTGGCTCTCTCTGATCACTCCCTATCATCACTTCATGACTTCCTCAACTCCCATAGTATTAGCAGTTCACTCAAAGCGTATCTGTCAGGGCTGGCAAAGGTGCCTCGATGCACAAGCTCCATGCCTCATCTACCAAACTCTGCATGGACCTTAGCATTGTTGATTACTGTTGCCTTCTTAGAGGTTTCTTCCACTAACTCTTCATTGTCCTCACTTTTTGCTTTTCAATTCCTGCTTGTTGACATTCCCTACATTGTCGTTTTTGCACTCGTCATGGTTCCCTTTGTGATCCCCTCCCATTCCAGGTCTTAATATCTCCCAAGACTGCAGCTTCTTGCTAGTATTTCTTCTTAAATGCGTGTGCTGTTTAAATGTCTACCTACCTGTGTCTTACAAAAGAACCGAAAATTCTCCATGTCTCAGATTTAAAGACTTCTCATGAAACTCTGTATCCAAGTCATTAGCACCTTAATCCCCGCGCTAGAATCAATGAATCTGAGTTGTCCTGGATCTTCCTACTTCACCACTCCACTCACGGTCAGTGCCATTTCCTTATTTTCATTCCTGGCACCAGAGACCGAATTCCACTCAACATGATCATTTTTACCAGCTTCATGACTGGTTCCAAAGCTCAGCCTCAAACCTTTTCCATTAAAATGGACTCCTATTAATTTATATTATTCTCTTTTGTAGCAGGCAACTGTCTTGTACTGACATTTTTCAGAACGTGTGGGAGTGGTGTGTTACTTCCCAGACATACCTTGTTTTGGCTGTAATTCTAAAAGCTGCTTCACTGGTACTAAATTTTAGACTAAGGCCTCTTCACTTAAGTCTTATACAAGCTGTAAACCACAATATAAGAGCACATATGTGGAATAAAATAAAAGTAGGCTAGATTTCAATTCCATGACTTTTTGACTGTAGTGTCTTAGTCATCCTACATGCCTGCAACTCAATTTCTCCAAATGAGGATACACTTCATAGGCTATTGTTTAAAATAAGGAAATAAAATATATAAGCATGTTGCATACAGCAGACACTGAATGGTATTATTGTTATGGGGGAGGGGTTGTTTGTGATTCAGTTACTTAGGACTTTATAAACAAGCTGAGCATACTCTGATTTTAATGTTCGTGCTGACAACAAGACAGTGCTGCATCTTTGCATATTTATTTCTGAATCCTTGGGGGGAGAGAACTTTAAACTTATGATTCCAAGCCAGACATTGCTGTATCAAAGTATATATCAATTTTTGTTGATGTATTTCCTAAATTTGGTAAACTTTTTGAACATAGTTTTTTTTAACTTCAGCAAGAGACCTTTACTTATGTTTTTCACTTTTATATAGATTTTTCTAAGGCATTTTTCATTTTTGTTTTATTATCAGCTAAATCTATTATCTGTACATTGCCTCTGTTCTTTATATTCTGTGTTTTTGATCTTTGTGATAATTTTCTTAGCCCTGTTCTTTCCTTTGACATTCTTGGACACCTTTGGAGGTTTATATAACTGATTTAATATTCAGCAATTTCTTTGATACTTCTTTGACTCTGCTATAGATTTTGACTATGCCTTTTTCTTATTTTCTGAAAATTTTGACTTAGTCATCTCTCTTTAACCTTGGTATTATCTTTTTAATCATACTTTTTCCTTACAATTTTCTGCTCCTGTTTCAAAGAAATCAAGATTTCTTGCATTCTGAGAATGTTTACTCATTTTCTAAACCTTAGAATGGATTTTGTCTTAGGTTGTTTTCAGTAATAGTCTCTCCTTATCAGTTTTTAAAACTGCCTCTTCTTTTTTTTTTTTTTACCTGGTAACAATTTTATGTCTCTCTCTCTCTCTCTCTCTCTCTCTCTCTCCTTTTCTGTCTCTCTCCCTCTCTCTCCCTCTCTCTGTCTCCCTCTGTCTCCCCCATTTTTCCTCAGGTATTACTGAAAGAAGCCAAATCTTTTCAGGTTGATATTTGTCCATGGACAGATTATATGGATTATCCCTTGTCCAATTCATTCATTCTTGGACAGTGGTAAAATCCCTCAAATCCATAGCTGGTGAGAAGGTTAACATAAATAGCTTCCAGATCAGTTCCCAATTTCATGCTAAGGTAATGCCGAGGTCAGCTATGTGCTTGAGACTGCCACTTGTTTGCAGAAAGTTTTATGTTTTATTTGGAGCACTATTCTGTATAAATTAATATGATTTTAGGGAATATTTTATTAGGGATTTCTTCTAACATTCAATTCCTGCTATAATGTTTTACTTATGGAAATTGTACCTCTTAGACAATAATGATTTATTACTAAACTTCTGTTGTAATTGTGCAGCTGAATTTCTGGTACTTTTTTCCTTGGCTAGTTAAACAAAAATAGGGAAAGATCATAAGATTTTTTTAAAAAAGAAGTGAAGAAGGGCTGGAGATTTAGCTCAGTGGTTCCAGCACCTGCCTAGCAAACTCAAGGTCCCTGGTTTGATCCTGGTAACCACATACAACAATTCCAGGCATGGTGACTCACTCCTGCAATCCCAGTACTCGGGGGGCAGAGGTAGGAGGATTGCTGAGTTGGAGGCTTGCCTGGGCTACATAGTGAATTCAGGGCCAGCCTTAACTACAAGGCAAGACCCTGTCTCAAAAAAAAAAAAAGAAGAAGAAGAAGAAAAAGAAGTGAAATGACACTATTCTAATTCAAAATGCAATAACTATATCATAGAAGGACAGTGCCACTGTCTTTCTGATTGCTACCAATATCAGGTATCCAGTCAAAGAACTCTCAGGGGAAGAGAAACAACATATCATGTCATTTATTAGATGAAATTTTGGTGAAACTGTGATGCTATTTTCAATTTTTTCCCTAATTATGTCAACTCACATGTGTGGCAAAGACTCTTGCCAAAATCTGACTTAGGTGATCTATGAATCATAAGGATCAGTATTGTTTTTGCAGCATTTTCTCCCATTGTCTTGTGGATCTTTTAGTAAGCAGTAGGGAGAAAGGCATTGAAGACTACAGAACAAATCCATTTAAATGAAAATCTAAGTGGGATAATTTTAGTTTCATCACTTTCTTTCTAATTAAAGCTTTTAAGGATTAGTTTCATCATTAGTTGGTCATTTATTCAAATCATGTTTTTCATAAGCATGTTGCAACATTTGTTGGTCTTACAGGTCGCAGAATCTTTAGTGTCATTTTAGCGATCTTATGATATATTACTTCTGAGAGTGACATTGATTGCAGGAATTGCAATGATGAGAAATACAACAGAAATTTGACGGGACAGGTGCACTTTTGTATAGCTTTCCATGTATATTTTTAAATAAAGACTAGAAAGTAATTATTGCATTTTGGATACCTACTGTGAGCAGCACTGTGCTGAGTGCGCTTGTGTATCTTTTCTTAATTCGAGATTGAAATGCGTGGATCAGTATCTAATTCTCAGCATTAGAGACTAGACTGGACGAGTCTCAGAGAAGTCGGGTGAGGTGCACAACGTGATGCAGCTTGTAAGGAGTCAGCTGTGTCTTCAGCGTAGCTGAGATCTAGGAATCTCTGGAGTCCTTGACCTTTCCAGGACTCCATGATGACTGTTTTAGCGCATGAAAATCAGTCCTATCTTATGCACTGTTTTTCAGGCATTTCTTAATCAAGTCCAAACTAAGAATTAGGTACACTTACAGCAATATTTCAGATCTTTGTCATCTTGACTTTTGCTGGAAAAAGTTCAGTAAAGCAAATAATCACAATACCTTTGAAAGTGTTACTATTCTCAAGAATCAGGGCTGGTGGTACTCACAATTCAGGAGGCCGAGGCAGGAGGACAACAGCAAGTTTGAAGTTTGGACTACATAGCATCTTATCCCTCACCAAAGTTATTGTTCTCTCACAATAAACCATAAATTCCTTATAAAATTAAAATATTTGAGATATCATCCCCTTCTTGTATAATAATATACTGTTTGGAAATACTTGTTTTGATAGCTGGGATTCATAATTAATAATTTGGGGAAAACAGGGGCTTCTTAGTAGAAGTAAATTAAAGGAGTTTAAGTTCATAGGTGTGGAGAACAATCCTGTTTGGGAGAAACAATTGCACAGTCGGACTATGCAAGCTTTCCTGCCCGCAGACAGACTTGGGGACTCAGCTCTGCACCTCTGGTAGCTACAGAAGACTCGGTGGTCTCACATTCTGTGATGCTTCCTGTCAGAACTACACCAAGATCTACATAACTTCTCAAGGACCATAGATAGTGTCTGCCCTGCCCTATGTGATCTTTATTTACATTACTTCTCTACGACTTTTGCCTGTGTCTGCCCTGCCCTGAGGGGTGTTTTGGAATGTTCAGAAAAAAGGTATGGCAAGCTCAAGTCTGGGGGTCTTTTGCTGCCCAGAGTAGCATGGATCAGGCCAAAGCTCAGCTTCTTCTCTAAGTTTCATTTCTGCCTAATGATAAATTATTTCACCATGTGCTGTTAGACTCACAGGAGACTAGACTTGAACTGAAAAAGTCCTAGTCACATTCCTTCCTCTGTTTCCCACAATAGGTCTATCCATAGTCTCTGGAAACATTAAAGGTTTTACTCATTTATCATATAAGCCACTAACTAGCAGGACAGCGGCCAGCGGCTGATGGACAGACCTTTGCACTCTGCTGATGATAAAACAGGAAGAACTGGTCAAGTATTCTTTCAGTTAGGATGAGGAAAAGAGCTACATGGGAGTTAAAATGGTAATGGTAAGGAGAAGAAAATAAAATAACGGTTTCCAGAGAAACCCAAGCAGATACAGGCTATTTGTGGGCCAGAGACAGAAAGAATTTATGGGAAAAAAGGACACCAAAGAGCTGACCAGTTCCAGGAATTTTTTTCTGAAAATAGGCCAAGGCAGAACAAGGAGAGAGTCCAGTTCCGAAGAAGTGGACACAGGCGAGTGTAAACAGACGCGGACTCCAGGCGGCTGGCTGGGTCACAGCCGCGCCTTCTCGCGAAGGATGCCCAGGGCTGGAAGACGAGAAGCTACACCACTCCCGCGCCCACTGTCACCACAGCACTCACCCAGAAGGGAAAGAAGTGTCCTAGGACTACGCTCGTCCCTTCTTAACTCCCGGGAGCGGGTGCAACAAGATAATCCGATGGTCTTGCCAGTATCTTTCTAGTCTCTGTGCTGTTTCATGAGGGAGTCAAGCTTCTTAGAGCAACTTGCCTGCTGATACTCGGCATTCCTTGGATTTTCTTTTGAGTGCTCCCCCCGAAAAAGAGCCAGAGTGTCATTTTTATCCGTGTAAAGTGAATACAAATGCAGAATATTTTATAAATGAGAAGCACAACCCATAATTAATAGAATTAATTTATAAGAAAGGATATACTAATATATAGTAATGATTTATGTGCAGGGTGATCATGTAATTGCATAAGAAGAACATATGCTACGTAAAAGCCCTAACTTGTAAAATTTATTTTTAGCTACCAACTAGTGGTAAAGTTTTGTCACTAAGTTTTAATCCTTCTTGACAAGGATAGTTAGTGAAACCATTAGCCATCCATTAGTTTATTTCTTACATAAGTCATAGAGAAATTGCATTCCAGACTTTCATTAGAAGGGAAAGAAAGTGCCGGGCATGGTGGCTCATGCCTGTAATCCCAGCACTCGGGGGGCAGAGGCAGGAGGATTGCTGAGTTCGAGGCTTGCCTGGGCTACGTAGTGAGCTCAGGGCCAGCCTGAACTACAAAGCGAGACCCTGTCTCAAAAAAAAAAAAGGGGGGAAAGAAATAAATTGATGTTAAAAAGGAAAACAGCAGAAAGCTTATGTATAGGAGGGTGATTGGAGGGAGGGCAGGGGGATGGGAAAAATAGAAATCAAGATATGTCATATACAGATATGAGGAAGTGACCATAATGTATCTATTGTACCAGTGAACTCAAATTATCAAAAAAAAAAAGTATTGATGTGCAAACCACACAGGTATTTCTGTCTCCAAACATAATGGTTCAAAGTTAAGGAACAAAAACTAACCTTGCCAGTGGTGGTTCTCTTGCTTAACTGTAACACAAATCCCTGAAATGTACGGATTTTTCCAATCAGATCCACATTCTTCTGAGCCACTTTCTGAAAAATATCTGTAACAAGCATTTCAGTATTTCCCAGGCAGGTTTATTTATGTTTTAGTTGGAATATGTTTGTAATAAATAATAATTATATTTGTTTTAGGACAGTGATATATCATATTTAAATCACTTTTATATCCTTTTATTCCACTCTCTCCTTTTCTGTCTTTAAAAAGTCTATGTCCCTTTCACATCTCTCCTTTTTTTACTCTTTGTTTAAATTTAGGGTTTTATCTTGGTTCATTTAATATTACTATCTCGCTTCTACTTGTTTTTATTTCTACTAACAGCTCTTATTTATGGCTGAGTAATATTCTATTATGTAAATAAGCTGCATTCTTATATCTATTCATTAATTATTGAGCTCTTACTTCCATAATTTGTTAATTATGAATTGTACCACTATGGTTAGGGTAGGTTATCTTCAAAAAGCTTCTAGGGTCACAGACAACAGTCCAGGAAGTAAAAATACATTCAATCTCTTTTGTCAGAGGTAGACAGATTTACTGTCAGCAAACACTGGCCTAGAATCACTTCCAAAGCAGTCAGTGGTAGAACAAAAGCCAGGGGTCCCTTAAATAAATAAGTAAAGGAGATGTGGTTATAGATATGAAACATTTAGATTACACACATCATATTAAGGCACAAGGAACACAGGTTACATGATTTTAAGGAGCTAAATAAGAGGTGAAGAATATGGCATCAGGACCTTAGTAAATTAATTTTGTATTCCAAGTAATACAGGTTAATTGGTCAGAGGGTTACATGAATCTCAGCATATTTCCATAGCCCCATTTTCATACAGCTCTCTTGAGACAAGGCATTCCTGTGTTGTCTGAGCTCAGGGAACACATGGAGAAGAGGGGAGAGGACTGCTCTTCTGCTTCTTGGGCCTTCCAGTTTGCAGAAGATATTTCCCAGTTCACTAGAACTATGAGCATGCACGTCTTGTTATTTTTTCCTGGGGAGGTGACACATGCCAATATGCTTCATGATGTATGAGGTCAGTAACACTTCCAGGAAAATATCTAGGACAGAAATTACTATTTTTGTTTTTTTCATGAATCTCCATATTATTGTCCATATTCGTTGTAGTAATTTACATTCCCACCAACAATGTAGAAGGGTTTTCTGCCCCACAGCTTTGCCAGCCTTTGCTGTTTTCTGTATTCTTTATCAGAGCCAGTTTTACTAGAGGAAACTGGCATCTCAGTGTTGTTTTGATTTGCATTCCCCTAACTGCAAAAGATGGCAAATGTATTTTCATGTACTTCTTGGCCATCTGTGTTTCTTCTTTTGACAAGTGTCTATGTAATTTAACCCCACTTCTGATACCAAAGTATGTCTCTTTTAGCCATGGGTCCAGGAATGGAGGGAAGAAAGTGGAATTGGTATCACTCACTTTTACCTCTAGTGACTCACTAGCAAAATTCTGCTTCTGTTCCTAAGACATTATATTTTTCAGGCCAATAAATCTTAGTTACAGAGGGGAAAAGCCTTGCAGCAGAAAGCACAATGATTTCACTGAACTAAAATGACTTTCCTCATGGTCATTTTAGGCTCCTCATGCCTCAGAGTGAACAAGCTGAAAAGGGAGATACAGTGTTGGCAGGGGGTTTATCCAGACTATCACAAGGAAATTGGACCATTGCACCACAAGAAAGAAAGGAAGAATGTATTTGTGGTACAAGAGATTCTTCAGTGTGTCTCTCAGGATTTGTTTTGTTGTTAAGACCAGTGGGAAACTGCAATAACAGAATCTAGGCAAAATGACAAATGATGCAGAAGGAATAATAGCATGTGTCACCCTACTAGGAAAAGAACCAGACCAGATGAGGTGCTTGCTGAAGGATGAAGGAATGCAGAATTGATATCAGAAGGTAATCATAAATACTCGTTATGGCCACATGACCACTTACAGAAACAAGTACTGTAATTGTAATTGTTCTCTCCTGTTTTGTAATGTGCTTGTGCATTTAGACACACATATCAACCAGTTATCTTCCTTTGTTCTTTGTAACATAATGTTGATAGACAATAGTGGTCTTTAATTATTGTTAAACCTATATTATAATGTTTAAATTATGAAATGTAAGAGAAAATATTACCAAAAGGAAAAATTTTCCTTATATTCTCAAGAGGAAATTAGTGAGATTCTATTTGTACACAGGATAGTTGTATCATGTTAGACACAATTAAGAAATGGCTATTAGATCTGGAAACAAAATATGGTTTAAGGAAATGCGGCTGTTAAATTGATGAAGGGAGTTGTTATGGTTACTTATGGTATCATTTTAAATAAGAAATGCCAACTGAATTGGTATTGGAGACCCCTGCTCCCAATAGACAGCAACCTTGAGTTCTTAAATCAACAGAGTAGAGAGAAAGCAAGTTAACCCTATATTAGATTTTAAGAATTTGAAATGTACAAGACATTTTTTAAGCACACCAGTTAAACATGAACTTAAATTGGAACAAAGGCATATTTATCAATTAGGTAAAGTTTTTGTTTGATTTCCCTTGGAAAATCTATTTATGTCGAGGGGAGCACAGGTGCAGTTTCTCAACTTCATTTTGGCTTCCAGGTGTTATAAGGAAGCATCAGGTTGCTGACATAGTGCTGGCTCTGGGGCCTCTAAAGCTGGGACTGTTTTGTTCCATACTTTCTGGAACTTTCCTAGCTGTTTTCATTCTATTTACTTAATTTTTCATTTCAGTTCTTCTCAGCCTGGGTGTGGGTTTTGTTTGAGTTTTCTGAGTGTGACCACCAAGCAGTTCTCCTTATGCCTCTATCCCCACCTCCTCCACAGATACCCCATGGTTTTAGCAACTCAGGGGAAGGGGGAGGCAGCTCAACTTCCTTTGGAGGAGAGAGCACTGGGGTTTGCCTGTAACAAGTCATGTCCTAAGAGAGGCGAGCCCATTCTGTGAGAGACAGCAGATTTATGAAGCAGTTGTTTTCAAACCAGAACTAAACAGTTCTTGCTAGTGGTGGACTGCCACAGAACAGGAACTTGAGAGGCTTGCTGCAGCAAAGCCCACAAGCTCCGGGTTGTCAAGGTCTCAGTTAAGGTCTTAGGGGAGGTAATTTCTTATCTTTTCGGAGCCGTCTGAAGGTTATTTCTGACACACTCCCAAACTTCCATATCCAAGGTTCTTGTTTGTGAAACTAAGAACTGTATTTAACTACTTCTTACAGCATTTTTTCAATACTACTGGTCAGCACTGTGTATTTTGTTGTTGTTGTTGTTGTTTTAAAGAAGAGTACAAAGTGGTAATGTTGCTTTTTGGCCAAATGTCATTATTCTATGTTTTAATTCAGCGGATTTGCTCCTTTGTAGACCATTCCTGACTCGGGACACAAAGGTCAAGTGCCTTTGATATACCATGTGAATTCTCTGAGTGGTCTTGACCAGGCAGGCAATCCCTCATGGGTTCAAGCCCCATGTTGGGTGCCAGTTATTGGAAATTCCCACAGCAGATTCTCATCTCCTGCTAGGTGCTACAACACATGGTGAGAAGAAAAACTCAAAGACAGAATTAAAGTGAGGAATGAGAAGCCAGGATGTCAATGCTGAGCAGGCAGCAAAATATCCTGGCCAGCCAAAGCCATTAATATTTATTAGTGACACAACATAGTTAAATTGAGGTTAAGGGCATACATGAAGTTGCTATGGATATGTTGCTGATGCAGGCAAGGTTGTAAAGAAACAGAAAACATTCTTGAATTACAAACACAACAGGCAAAATATAGGTTGTGGTTAATAATTAACTTTGTCTTTTTAGTAAAGATTTTAATTTTGGGAGCAGAATTTGGTATGGATCACCCAGAGCTCAGCTGTTATCTCACACTGAGCCCCACAACCTCACAGGCCATCTCTCTGGTCCCTGCTGTGGCCATTGACAGAGAGCTTGTGCTAACCTGCATGCTCACTGCAGTGCTCTTGTGAGTCATGTAGGTTTTGGTAGAACTAATTTTTTTTTCAGATATCAGAATGTTTATTCATAAACCAAACTTAAGAGTTATTTGCCTGAAATAGGTAGTTTTATATTTTCACATTAAAAAAAATAAGCCATTTTTAGTTTAAAAAAAACTGAAAATTTTTACAAAACTCATCTATTTCAGTAGAATAAAATAAGCAGCATGGAAACAAAGTGATATAAAAGCCTTACATGACATAACATCTGAAAGGTTCATTGGCTTAAACAGTTACATTTGAAACATATATTCTAGAAACATGCTATTTCATGTTAAGTAGTTATGTATTGTGGTGCCAAAGAAAAAGCTGTGAATTACCTAAATTTCAGAATTAGGGCAATAAGAAATTCTAAGCCTTCACCTACCAGATTATACATCCAGTTTGGGCTTATGTTGGAATTAGAGGATTAAAGTGGGGTTTTAAAAATAATAGTTTACTGAAGAGACCTTCAGTAGTATTTCAGTTAAAATGTCCTCAGATCAACGTAACATAGTTTTTCACCCCCAGGAGGAGGGCAAGAGTGACAACTTAGGATTTTTAGGGAGCGTATGTGAGAGCAAACTGTGCAACTTTCAGATGTGCTATCAGGTGCTACGTATCCCAACACAAGCAGGTAGCCAGTTACTTGGTGGGTGAAGGAAGACAAGTACCTCAGATTAAAGGGTCTGCCCAATGCTTAATTATAAACTACAAGCACAGCTCATGAAAGCAAGATCAAGTGGCTGATCAAGGCTAAGCAAGACCAAGCCTGGCTCAAGTGTGACTAGAGGAAGGAAGGAAGACATCCTAGCGCACAAACTCAGCTCAGGATAAGGGCATGAGGGTTTCTTTCTCAGGTGACAATGCTACCTAGTCTTCCTAGTTGGGTCAGTGACTTCTAATATTTCTAAAAGCTTGTGTCCTGAACTAAAACTTCAGGATTTTCTAATGACAAATGGTTATAAAATGGTAATCTATAACTCTCTTGACATGAGGTCTTCATAAATTCCTTAGGCTTTTTAGAATTTTCCAACTTAAAGTGGAAATATAACAGAAACAATATGAATACCAAGTTATTAAATTTAAGACAATTCTTTATATAACAGTAAATAATTTATATTTATTTTAGATGAAGACATAATGGAAAACTGGCTAACAAGTGAAAACAGAAATTCTGTCAGAGAATTAATGGATCCAAACTTCCCACAAGAATAAAGATTAAAATTTGCCTGTAAAATAATTTTATAGTTTTTCTTTTGCTCATAATTTCATTTAGTTAAAAGTCACAGGAGGACTTTATGAATTCCCTTCTCTAAAGTTTCCAAGATACCTGTGGGCTAACTTTTACGGACTGGTCTAAAACCTAAATTTCATTTACACTGAGTTGTAAAAATGCAATTACTTTATACATTCATTTGTAAAGCACAGCTTGTTTGGAAGCTGAAGATTTTATATATTTAAAAGTTAAATCTTCATTAGTAACATCCGAAGTGCTGCTAACTGAACATGCTGAGGACAGTGTTTTTTGTGATTGTGTGGTCTCAACAGACTGTGATGGTGGGATTCTCTTACCAGCATATGTAGAACTGGACAGCATGAAGTGAGATACTTAACTGATTTGTTTCACCAACAATCCTTCTTGGCCTTCATTAGGTGGACAATTCTGAGTGAAGGTTTCTCTAACTTTGGGTAAGATCAAGTGTAGAACTAATTTTTATAATAAACCAATTTCAGCATTAAGTCTTTATACCTTTCCCTGATTATAGGCTACTTGGCATGCTCATTGGAGGAGTCTGCCGCAGATAGTTTGGATGACTGATCCACTCTGGGTATTGGTGGTTTCAACCAATAGGCTTGTCTGGGTACAATAAAAAAAGAAAGAAGGAAATCCCACTTGTGCTTCTTTGGAGGGGGCTCCAACTTCACCACTGCCTTTTGATATCTTTCTCCAGAGTTCCCATGCAGACTCTTCAGCCCTCCCTCCCAGACTCTTAGGCTTTCTGATATAGACTTGTGCAGGACTTTGCAGGAGAGTTCCTGTTTTTTCTATTTTTGACTGGATTGTCAGAATCGCCTGCCTTTTGCACCCTTCCACACTAAACTTTGCAGGTAGCTACTGTAATCCTACCCTGTAAATTATATCATATACACTTTACACTAAATCTGTTCCTCTGTTATGCTCTGATTTATTTATTTATCATTTGCCCTTTTTACTGAGTCATTTGTGGGTTCTAATTATTTTTTGAAATTTTTAGAAATCCTAGATTTTAAGCTTCCAGAGGAGTAGCTGGCAAAACTGACTTCCTGTTCTGAAGGAGGTCTCTTCAATACAGTAGTAGTTTCTTTTGCTTTGCAAGAGACTTTTAATTAATATAATCTCATTTGTTGATCCTTGGTATCATTTCTTATGCTATTTGAATTCTTTTCAGGAAGTCCTTACCTATGACGACGTCTTCAGGTATTTTCAAAAATATTCATTTTATCTCTTTTTATGTCTAGCTCTTTGATCCATTTTGATTTGATTTTTACCATGAGGTGAGAGAAAGCTGTAGTTTCATTCTTCTGAATGTGAAACAACCTTGTATTGTTCCTAACTTTATAGGAAATATTTTCACCTTTTCCACATTTTGCATGATTCTGGCAGTGGATTTCCCATAACTGCTTTCATCAGTTTGAGATAATGTAAGCAGAAGTATATGAAAAATGTGTTTACTTCTGGAAAATATGGTAGACATAGGAGGATAAAGTGTGTTTTCATCTATAAATGTCTGCAGTCTTGATAACATTAATCATGTTACTTTTATTTTTAAAAGTTTGGTATATTCTTTCCACTCTACTGACCAAAGAGTTTGGTAAATGTAAGCATTCCTAACACCAAGCCCTACAAATTGAATAGGATATTTTTTAATAAATGTAGTGATCTATGAAGGAAATACTAGCATGAAATTCTTACCTCACTACTCCCCAATCTTCATTCTAGACAGAATTCTCTCAAGGTTTAATTATTCATCCTTCAATTTATTTGAAAATGTAGATTATGGGCTGGAGAGTTAGCTCAGTGATTCTGGAGTCTGCCTTGCAAGCACAAAGTCCTAAGTTTGATCACTGGTAACCACATACAACAATACCGGGCATAACGACTCATGCCTATAATCCTAGTACACAGGGAGGCAGAGGCAGAAGGACTGCTGAGTTCAAGGCTTGTTTGAGCTGTATAGTTAACTCAGGGCCAGCTGAACTACAAAGCTAGACCCTGTCTAGAAAAAAGAAGAAGAGGAAGAGAAGGAGGAGGAAGAGGAAGAGGAAGAGAGAAGAAGAAGAAAGAAGAAGAAGAAGAAGAAGAAGAAGAAGAAGAAGAAGAAGAAGAAGAAGAAGAAGAAGAAGAAGAAGAAGAAGAAGAAGA
>PVIC010024441.1:0-26039 GCA_004025085.1 Thryonomys swinderianus | reverse complement strand
CTAACTGTCAGCTTGGTGACAGGCAATAGACTCCCTCTGATTCCTACCAGCTTCCTTTCCTAGTTGGGCCCTTGCAGAAGGCAAACTGCCCTGTGCAGAACCTATTCTCACTTATCATCTCTCTTACTTAATTCTCTTACTTATGTCAAGAGAGTGGGACAAACCAAATGTTCTTTCAGAATGAAAGATGTCTTCATTCTAACACTGCAAGAGCAAAACCATTCTAATCATTATTGGGATTCATGGGGGTATGGCCCATAATCTGAGCAACCAATCACTTCAGTGGCTAGATACAGGATCTTACATAAATACAAAGCATGCTTTATCTTCTTTCTAGAAAAAGGACAAACTATTCTCGATTCCAAACTTATTCTTTAGAAGCTTGTGGAAGTCTTAGAAAGTTACAACGAAAGGTACTACCATCCTCAGTGCTCCCTAGAACTCCGTTCATTCTGAAGTGTGGCAGCCTTCCTGGCGAAGTGACAGCAGAGGCGAGATGTCATTTGTGTGGTGACAATGGCCTTCTCCATGCTCCCATGCCAGGCCATTGTGAGGGAAGCAGCCCTGACTCTCAGCACATTTTTACAGCGTGAATGAGCCTCATCATAACTCTTTGAAATGCTCCAAGTGTGTTGCAGACAGATAAACAAGCCCGGCTTGGGGGAAATGCCTGAATTTGAAGCCGCAGAAGCATATCTTCTCCATTCACAGCATGTTGAGTGAAGCAATGCATTGTAATGAAATATAGTCAGCAATGCTGTGGATATGCAGGCACCTTCATATTAATAAAAAAAGTCATTGGGCTCTGTGGCCACGGTAGGCTGGATGTGTAGATGGTGTTGTTACCATAGCTCAGTTCTATTCTGCTGGAAAGACACTAGTAATCTCTTTCAAGAAAGAAAACTTCAGAGGAGTCTGCTTTCCCATAGAAAGAAAAAAAAAAACAAAATGTTCAGTGGGATAAAACTAAGCTTTGGCAACCATATATGTATATGGATCATTGTATGGGAAATAAAACAATTCTTTTATAACTAGCTCAGGCTAATACTACTGGCCTTGATGGCTACTAGGTCCCAATTCCATAATATGTGCTATGTTACTTAAGAAATGTAAATGATAATCTTATACAATGGCATCAGCAGCAGAAAAGATCGATTTTTATAAGCAGAAAATGACTGCAAATGGGTCATAACAGAAAGAAAACATTCTTTTCTCCAACTGATAATAAAGAATATATAAGTTCCAACCCAGTCATGGGATGCTAGTAACAATCCAAAGCATGCCTTAGGAAACTTCTGTGGTAAGGACAGGTTTTCTGGATTAAACTTCCTACTACTTCACTTTTGAAGTCTTATTTCTTTCTTATTATCAGTATTAATACACAGTTTTAATAGAAGAAAGTATTTTTCATTCCAGTGATAGAAGCAAAACTTCAATCTTATTATGGGATAAGTATTGATAAATCAAAAAATACAAAAAAAAAACCCATTTCCTTCTAGATCACTAATTACACTGGGAAAGGATCATTCACTTTAAAACGATGTATTAACAAGGTATGTTGGCTACAATGGTGCAGATCGTGGGGAAGAAGAAATGTTTTCTCTGAAGTATGTGGATTATAAGTAGATCGGTATTTAATCTCTAGTTCACCAATACCCTCAATTCTCATCTCCTGCACAAGGGTGAAACAATACCTGTTACTTTAAAGAACTACTGTCTGAGTAATTTACTAATAGTCTCTATGAAATGTAAAATACCTAACATTTACATGTTCTCTTAAATTACATGTCTCATATCAAAATTCTGCCTGAAAAAGTAATGTACAACCATACACTAAACTGTAAAGAATTTATGGAAATTTGAGAACCCAGAAATGGCTCTGATGACTCTTCCAAATATGTTCCTATTATGTTTCCCTTTACTGGTAGTAATTGGTGTACAACAAAAGAAAGAATCGCCTTTCTAAAAATGCTATGACTTTTCTCTGGATGTTCCCCCCCAAAGCCTTATCATCTGATCATAGGTGGCGATTTCTGGAGGTACCTGGATCTGGGGTATATGAAGATAGATTAAGGATATGATAACTATTAGTTCACTGATTGGTTAGCATTGTTCTGGATGTGAGGAATGGGAAGCCCCACACTGTGTGTGGGTGATACTAACCATTAGGTTTGTACTTTGAATGAAATAAAAGGAAAAGATGGAAAGCAGGCTGCTTCCTGCCGACCCTGCCAGGGACTGTTTCTCCTCTGTCATGCTCCCTTGCCTTGAAACTCCTCAACTATGGACTTAAATCCTGACAAACTGCAGGCTACAATAAACTTCCTTCCATTACCTTGTGGGTGTTAGGTATTTGTCCCAGCAGTATAAAGGACATACAAAAAACAAAAATTCTCCAGTGAATTTATTTTAAACACTAAATCTCCACCTTTAACAAAGCCTACTCCCTCCTCCCCAAAGTGAAGTACAGAATTAGAAAACTCCTTATCATTTGTGTTCATTCAAAGATGAAAAGGGTAAAAAGCAATTTAGTTCTTTTATTCCTAGAACAAAATCCCATGGGATAGTTGCTGCTTCTGTATCACTCCTTCTCAATGATGATTGATTTTTCTTGTCTAAAATTTTTTTTTTTTTTGAGACAGGGTCTCGCTTTGTAGTTCAGGCTGGCCCTGAGCTCACTATGTAGCCCAGGCAAGTCTCCAACTCAGCAATCCTCCTGTCTCTGCCTCCCGAGTGTTGGGATTACAGGCGTGAGCCACCACATCTGGCTCTGTGTCTAAAATTTCTTGCAAGTTCATATGCCTTTTCCTTCTTCTTTTCTTAGTGAATTCCCACTTACCTTAGATTATTAGCACAAATATAATTTCCTCAGTGGTTTCCATGTTCACTCTGCCAGCTACTGCCTTGTTACTCTCCTACCATGATATCCATTAGAGCCAAAAGGCTTCTGCTTCTGACATTCCTAGAACTCATCAAAATTTATCACCGCATTTTTACTGAAAGATGATTTGATTAATTAAGTAACAGTTTACTCCAGCAGATTCACCAGTGTCATTTCTGGTTTTGCTCTGCCTTGTATCCCTGTGTCTCCTACTATCTGTACATACATAGTAACTTCTCAATATTAGTAGTTGTTGCAAGTGAACACATTAATGGAAATCATTCGATTGATCAGAAGAGCTTCTATCAGTGCTTTCTAAAGAATGACTACTCCTTGCCACAAATCTAGTTAATCCTAGGAGTAAGTCTTCCTCTGGTGCTGGCTGGAACCTCCCCTTTGCACATTAATCCTCCACCACTTTAAGTGTGACCAGTATGAATGGGGAAGTAAAACAAAGCAATATGCTTGTATCAGGAAAGTACTTCAAAAATTTGTCAATCTGGAGCTGGAGAACTAAATGAAATGATCCTAGACAGAATCAGGGACTAGAAAAAGTAATTCCAAAACCCATTAAGAAGGTGTTAGTGCAATTTGAATATACTCTCTGTGAGATCTAGATGTACCAAGGATACATTTCCTGCCTCTGATAATCATACTCAGAGAAACAGCCTTTTTAGGAAAAGCACAACGAATTACAGAACAGTAAAGGGAATATTTGCAACTCACTAGCAAGCTGTTCAGGGGGAATGCCTCTATATATGTATACACATATATTTTATATACACATTATCTTTTGACTCTGACATATCTGCATGTGAGTAATTTTTATTCACATATAAAAATGATTCCCAACTGACAATGGGTTGAATGGTTTCTTACTTTTATAATTTTGCAAAACCAATATTAATTCAGTACAAACTCTCCATAAAATTTTGAATTTTGATATTTTGAGAATAGCAATAATGTATCATTTTCTAGGAATATCAGACTGCAACAGAAGACCATAGTCATGTGGCCACATAATTCTATAGAGTGAACTATGTTGCTAAATTGCAGTGGTCAGTGAGATGCACTTTCAACTTAAAATGGGATTATTGTAAATTGGGGGTCAGCTATAAAGAGAAAAAATGGTAAAGAATGTGAGTAAACTGGTAAGTGTAAGGACTTGTATTCTTTCTAAACTTTACTCCAACTTTGAAATTATTTGAAAGTCAAAATTTAAAAAAATCTCAAAAACTGATAACTGTGATATTTGCGAAATTTTGTGTACATATGATATATATGCACACTGTTATAGTTATAATGTATATATACACACACTCACACACACACCAAGGACACGTACAGGTTTTCTGCTTAGGTTTCTCCTATGACATGAGCCAGAGGGTCTGTAATTCCAGTACGGAGTTACTTTTACATTAAAGGAACCAGGCCAAGAATTTAGCTCAGTGGTGCTGCACCTGCTTCTCATTAAAAAAAAAAAAAAGTGATATTTATTGATCAATATTTTTGGAAAAGCAAATAAAAATAATATATTTTTAAAATTCTGGGTGTTTGTATTATGATCAAATTTTCAAGAGGAGTACAATAGAAAAATTCAGTTTTACAATATTTTACATAACATCAAAAAGTGTCCATCAGCTAGGTCAGTTTGAAACAAAACACACTTACCCCTACGTTGGTCCCTCAAAAGGACAGGTTTTTTTGTTTTTGTTTTTGTTTTTTGAGACAGGGTCTCGCTTTGTAGTTCAGGCTGGCCCTGAGCTCACTATGTAGCCCAGGCAAGCCTCAGAACTCAGCAATCCTCCTGCCTCTACCTCCCAAGTGCTGGGATTACAGGGGTGAGCCACCACGCCTGGCACTCAAAAAGACAGTTTTATAAGTGTACTGAGAAAAATGAAAACGAAGCACTTTTTGTGTCTCTGAGTTGCATTCCATGGGGCCAGGGAGGAAGAAAAGGGAAGTTGGGATTTAGCTCAAGTGGCAGCACTCCTACTTTGGAAGCACAAGGGCTGGAGTTTAATCTCCAGTACCGCAAAAAACAAAACAAAAAACAAAACAAACAAGCAAAAAACAACAACAACAAAAGAAAAGAAAGAAAGGAGAATACTCCAGGTTGTTCTTTGTGGTTCATTTTCAAATGGGGCCTTCTTCCTGTGGGCAAAATCCCACAAGGTCCTACCTGGTGGTGGGCTCTCCTTGTTGCATTGATTCTGGAATTTTCTCTAGTGAAAACAAGTCACAGTGAGTGAAGTACAGGAAAAAGTCTACCTGATTAGCAATAGATAGGGTCAATGTCTCTATCAAGTTCAACAATCACAAATCAACATTCATACATTGTCTGACCCAGAGAGAATCACAAGTAATCTGAAAACTGAAACTGCAATAAAAAAATTCCATAAAGAATTATTTCACCGGGCCGGAGGGTTAGCTCAGTGGTTCTGGTGCCTGCCTCGCAAGCGCAAGGACCTGAGTTCGATCCCCGGTTACCACATATAATGCTGGGTGTGGTGGCTCACGCCTGTAATCCCAGCACTCGGGAGGCAGAGACAGGAGGATTGCTGAGTTCGCGGTGGCTTGCCTGGGCACCATAGTGAGCTCAGGGCCAGCCTGAACTACAAAGCGAGACCCTGTCCTCAAAAAAAACAAAACAAAACAAAACAAAACAAAACAAAAAAAATTATTTCACCAATTTGTGTGATAAAGGAAGCCATGTAATGACATTCGGCAGTGGGTGCAAACAGAACAGCTCAGTAAACAAATGAAGTCACGACACAGGGGAGATCATAAAGCAGGCTCTGAATGTGGCAAATGAAAAGTGAAATCAGATTTTAATGGTCACAAAGATAAATATTTGTCCTTCAGTAGCACTGCCTGACTTCTTCAAAACATGGGTTATTGGATCAGTAATAACATTAGTGCATTATCAGTTTCCTGTTTCAATCTTTTTGAACTGCACCAATATTGTCAAATAATAGTTTTAGAAACAAGAAGCAACTTTTAAAAATTCACTATCTGTAAATTTTAAAAAGCACTTTATGTATGATGATACAGTGCTAACAATTTGATGAGAACTTTCTGGAAAATTTATACACTAACAAACACAGAAAGAAATTAACTCAGAAATCAAAATCAAAATAAAAAAGACCTAGCAAAGGCTCCAACACTGAAAGCTAAGTGTGGAAATCACTACTAGTGCTGATGTTTAGAAGTGGCTGCCTTTTCTTTGAACTATTCTGTTGTTTAAGTACATATGCTCCAGGTAACAAAATTGGACCTTTTGCTTAACCAGTTATTTCTAAAAATATGTCCATGATGGAGATTTTCATGTCTTCTCCAAATTTACTTTTGTTTTGGACTTTTTCCCATTTTCCTAGGGGGAAGGGTGAAGATATGGAAAACAATATCTGGTAGAAGATCTCAGGGCTTTGGAGATGCACTATAGTCATACGCTTAATGAGAAAAGAAAGACTAGTCGAACAACTCTAATAAACTAAATGACTGAAGAGAGTGATGCATTCTTTTGAATTACAGAAAATCAAATGTTTTAATTCACTAAGACAGTCTTTGTAGCTACAGTGACAGATGTTCTCTACATGGAAGAGACTCTCAATTAATCTGCACCCGGCTTAATTTTCTGCACGTCTTATCAAGGGAGAGAAGGAAGAGGAAGAGTAGTTGAGAATCGTACCAAGTTTTTAATCGCTCATTTGGAAGAGCATACTTTCTCAAGTTTATTCCATCTAACAACCAGATGCACAGATGAAGCAGGGTTAGGCATGAGCGTGTACACAGCACCCAGAGGCTGAGCTAAACAATCAATCATCTCCTCAAGAGTCTGCTGAAGGCCACTGCACGTTCCATCTGTGCCCCTGGTTTCTAAGCACAGATTTTAAACTTTCTGGTAATGGGTCATTTATAGGGCGCCTTGTGCCCACTGCTGCTATGTGACCACCTGGCGTGTCCATGGACCATTTGTCAGGTGTTGAACAGGACTGACCTCAGGGATCTGTGTGTTCAGCTATATGGAACCCTATGTATCATCATCATCAATGTTGAATTTTTTCAGCAGTTTCTCTCGCTTGGTCTTACATCATAATTCAATCGGGGGAAAATAGACCTGCTTTGTCTCTCTCTGTCTCTCTCTGATCTGGCAGAGCTCCTCTACTTAAATATTCACATTATTTTTTCTTTTTGAGCTTCTCTAATAATCTTTTACATTTAAGAAAACAATATATATCTCTTCTTCCTGAGTACAAATATAATACAGAGATTTTTGAGTATGACAAACAGAATAAAAATCATAATTATCCAGAGATAATCACTGTTAAGTTGGTTACTGATAACCTAATCCTTATACCTAATTCAGAGCTTCAGGCCTCTGATTGCTAAGAAACGCTCAATAAACTGTGTCTCTTTCCTTATTAGCCTAAATTAAGTGTCATATTTTCAATATTTAGATAGTAAATTTTATGAAGGAGATTACTGACATAAATTACCCAAGAGACAAAAAGGGAAAGATAACATGAGAACTGTAGATAAAAATTCACAAAGGACTTTGTGCAGATAACATGCCTTAGTGGGGTGGGGGTTATAGTATTTCCCCTTCTCTGCACACAGATTGGATTAAAATCACCTATTCCATCCTGGTGCCTTTAATGTATGTTTTCTTACTGAGATCAAACATTATTTGAATATCAAATGGATGCTGCTTAGAATTGTAACTTTCTGGGACCTCAGTGAAATAAATGGTTTCATTTAATAGTTCATAATAAAATTTAAATTTGGGTATGAGCTTAAAGAGTCTATTGAATCTAGTGTGGCCAAATAGAGACCACCTCTTACTTTCTGGTTTCTGGATGTTCATTTACTTTTTCAGAGATTGAGTAAAACTTCTAAGAAAAAACAGACACTAAGGAACAGTTAACAACTTTTGTTTTGCTGATTAAGAATGCTGTGAGTGGTAAGAAACCACCTTTTTTGTAAAAGCACATTGAATATAACCATCAAAAAAGCACAGGCTAGGGCTAGAGATGTAGCTTACTGGTGCCGCCACCTGCCTGGCAAGTGTTAGGACCTGAGTTTGATCCCAGAATATGCAAAAAAAAAATTTTTTTTTAAAAAGCATAGCTGTGATGTCAGAATACAGAGCCATTCTCTCCGTTTAATTTTGTGGCCCCTCTCTATATTGTCCTTATTTTTATCATCCCACCATGGATTTATGAAAGCTTTGGCACAGTCTGGTAGTGGTTTGAACCTGAGTTGGGAAGCAACTATTCTCCTATCTATAGGAAGATACCGTTACTACACTTGATCTTAGCCAAAAGGCTGAGAAGCGATGGAAGATACCATTACTGACAACGTCAGGGCATCCCTTGAACACACACTCATTTGGTCTGTACTACAAGTGACTTTTAGTCCCCAGTGACTGCCTCACCCACGGTCCATGAGCTCAGTTTCTTCGGTGACCTTTCAAATGTAGTGATGGAAATTTGTCCCTGAAGTGGCTCAGTGACATCGTCTCTAGTATCACAGTAATGATCAGTAGAGAAGACAGTGACTTTCTCACACAGCCTCCGAATTATCTATTGGAAGCTGTCTCTCAGTTCAGAATGAAAATCTTTGAGTTTTTTTTTAAAGCTGATACATGGTATTAGGAAAATGTCACAGATTATGGATTTAGGACACTTAGAATTTAATTACAGCTCAAACAGACACCAACTCCAATCTTGAGCAGATGAATTTACTTTCATAGTCTCCTAAAATTTTTAACCCTACAACTTTAAAGCTGTGAAAACTATGAAATTATAAGAAAAAACCAAAGTGATGCAATGGAAAGATCTTAGCTTTATGGAAATATGAAAGAAAAATTATGGGGTTTAATTGTTTACTCAGTGTCATCAGTGAGACCTTAATGGGAATTTTATTCAGGAAAAATTCTTCCAAATTTATGAAAGATTTACATCTACAGAAAATTTTAAAAACTACAGTAAAAGCACGGTGTGTCTCACTATTGCTCTACCTTTGACCTTCACAAAGTTTCTGTCTTTTAAAACTATTTAATTTAAATGCCAATAAATGAAGGTACATTCTTCCTAGTCCCTTAGAGTTCTAGCTATTGCAAATGGCGTCCAACCTGGTCTACTTCATCTGTCGATCCCTGAACCAGAGTTTGTGCCCTTGGTTCAGACAGAAGCTTAGTAGCGAGTCACTGCAAACAACAGCACAAGCAACACGATAACATGCCTGATAGTCACCAGCGTGAAGGGAGATCCAGAACCTTCACTCTACTACTCTTGCTCAGGTCATGCACTGCTTCCTTTCTTCTCAGCTGACTCTTGTTTTCTCCACTCTCCTTGATGTCAGAGCATTATTAAAACACTCACTTCAAGGTAGGAGATTTTTTTAAAAAAGGTCTTCTCTCTCTCCCGCCCCCAAAGCCTTTCCTACTGGCTCCCTCTTTCTTGTTTTCCTATATCATCTGTTCATTTGGCTTTTTCACTTTCTTTATTCACAACTCTGGGCACGAAACCGCAGCTGGGATCTTGCTAATGGAGAAAACTCTCAGTGTTGTTGCCAAGTATCTTGGCACCCAAGAGGGAATCTTGGGATATGTCAGGATGTGGCTACATACTTTACTCACTGCTCCTATATTAGGCTCTCATGTTTCCTCTCCATAGCTTTCTAATGTCCAAGATGATAAAGAGACAAAGCATTAATTTACAAAATAAAATCAGTAAATGACAAGTGCCATTTGCACAGTGACACTCAATATAGCTTTGCACCTTTATTTTCCTAGCCTGCTCCTTTCTAGTCTGCTGCCAGGTGGTAGAACTCACTATTTACCTCAGGATATAGGATGCTCCTCCCTGCACTATACTGCATAATCCCGCACCTTCAACATTCAGAGGACGAAGACATAAAAACCTCCTTTTGTTCCCCAGGCAGACAGAAGTCCTGTATACCTCCCCTCTTCAAGTACTGTCTTCCTCATTCATGGCCCGTGCTGTGAAGACAGTTGTTGTCACTTTCCCCACAGAACTTAGAAAACTACAAATCAAAGAGTGCAGGGGAAAGAAAAGGTTCTCAGCAGGTGGCAAATATCGTATCTCAGCCATTTAGACGTTTGTCAGCTCAATAACCTGCAGCCAAGGCTTGGGGAAGAATTACTGGCGTGTGGCACATTTTGTGGGCTGCAGTGCAAGGAAGCTCCTGCTGAAGAAGTTGGTAGCGGGGGAGAAGGCTGCCCGTGCCCAGCACAGAGAGGGAGTGCAAAAGATGAATTTGCACAGAGAAAGGGCAGAGTGTCAGACTTATTAGACAAAGTAGGGATCATATTTCATGTCTGAGATAACAGCATAATATAGTGTAGTCCTAAAGGTGAGTTTTAATATTCAGTGCCATCTGATATGATGCCATGTGCTTAGGGAAACCTCAAGAAATGTTCGTTAGGATTGATTATAAAATCAGTAAAAAAATTACAGGATTTATTAAAGACTACAAGCTTCTAGTGCTTTAGAATTTAGTTTAAAAGAAAAATCATGGCTTGTGGGCCAAATCCAATTCAATATCTGCTTTTGTATATAAAATTTTATTGAAACACAGCCATATACACTCGTTTATATACTGTGTATGGTGCTTTTGTCTTATTACAAGTGTAGAATTTAATAGGACAAAGGCAGTAAGATCTTTGAAGTCTGAAATTTACTCTCTGGTGCTGTGCAGAAAAAAAAGTTGGCTATCTTTTGCTCTGGGTAACCGATATGACAAATTTGAACCTGTGGCAATACATTGCCTATGGCTACACTCTTTTAGTGAAGGGGAGATCTTTGTTTTTCCAAGCTAGGATAGGAGTACAGCAGAGAACAGAGAATTTACAAATACATTCAATTGTATAATTTGCCTTTTTAATGAACTGTTTTCAGGGCAGGCCACACTTGTAAAAAACCCTCAAATGCTTGTGCAGACCACACTTTTCTTAGAAGGAAAATTCTAACAAAAGTGAGCACAGTTTTTAAAAGGTGCTTTCTTTTCATGAATTTTAGCCTCTCCTAGCTCCTTGTGGATTACTTTCCTGGAATGGAAAATTCAATGGCCCATTTTCCAATGGACCAAACATATTTTGCTTGTTTTGATTTAATTTTATTATAGCTATATATATTTAATGCAAGGAAACATAAAACCAAGAAAAAAATAAGAAGATGGGCATGATCTGAAGAAATGTCAAGTGCACACAGATATTAGAAAAGAGGTTTAAAAAATTATCCGTTCTGGTTTGTTAGTTTTGTTGTTGTTAGTTGTTACATCTAAAACATTGTGCACCAAGAAGCATAATTACTCCTGAAATAAAATAAAAAAATATAGCTTCTTTTTGACTCTCTAAGCACATCTATTCTCAGAAACCTCACATCAGAAGTGGCTGTTGTCTGATCACAAGTTTTCAAGGGGACTAACTAATAAAGAGAGACATGTGCAGAGAGGATCACACAATGATACCAGTGACACATTCTACACAACTGTTGCTGTTTCTCTGTGGTACTAGAAAAGCTGTCTCTTGTCCGAAATCACTTAACCAAAGCTCTTGGGTAAATCATAATCGGATGGCATCATATGCTTTATGAAAAATGTGAAACACTTAAGACAATACCCAATAACAGCAACCACAGTAAAGCGCTCAATAAATAGTCACTGAGTGAAGAGACAAAGAGGTAACGTGCTCAAGCTATAGGAGGAAGCCTAGAAATCACTTCAAATGGCTTTTTTCATATTGTATGCACTATCATGGAAGGCTGATCACCAATGTAATTAAACCTCATACAAAATATGGTAAAACACTATAACATCAAAACGCTGATAAAAGAATATATAATGTCCAATTCCAAGGACCGGTAAGCTCCAACATTTCTCTTCATCATGTCTAGACTTCTTAAACTCATTCACAAAACAATGACTAAATATTTAAAATGATCTTTTAAAACCTGCAGTATTATCTACAATACAATGTTCTCAGGCACCTTTAAATGTTAATATGCTACTTTACGCTGTGAGAAAAATGTGGAAACAAAGGGCATGGATATATTTCATTGTGAAGTTGGTTCATTAATATGCATCAAGTAATTAACTAAATAAAATTCATTATATTTTAAAATTTTAAAAATATATCCACTGAGTAATGGACTCACTATAGATTATAATTATATGCTAAGAACTGTATCTACTGTAGTCTTACCAAAACTCAAGAAATAGAGCATGAAAACCTAAGAGTTATGCAGATAACATTCAATGTTAAAAGGGAGAATTTACCGACTCACTTTTGGACACAAAATTCATCCAGACATCCTCAGGGAGATGAAGACATAACTATTTGTGCTGTTTACCTACAGAAATTGCAGAGTCCGAGCTCTGTTTTACTGTCTTAATTTTGCCACCTATAAAACCATAATACATTTAAACTCATTTGATCTGCAGCTCTAATGCCAGGAGCTCCTCCGGGCAATAAGGCATGCTATTTGCGGTAAGCTATGCAAATGAATACACAATAATTCCAAAGCATAGTACCTTAGTAGAAGTTTAAAGTAGACTCTCTGTGTAGACCACAATATGGAGAAAAGGGATCCATCTTAAGACAGATTTCTTTCTGACTCTCATTTTTCCAACGTACATGCAAACATGTGACCATGTTGATTTGTATATTTTTAGGAATTTGGTCATTGTTAAAACATGGTCTTTCGGGCCAAGGATTTAGCTCAGTGGTTCTGGCGTCTGCCTGGCAACCTTAAGGTCCCAAATTCGATCCCTGGTACCACAAACCACAATATTGGGTATGGTGGCTCATGCTTGTAATCCCAGCACTTGGGAGGCAGAGGCAGGAGGGTTGCTCTGAGTTCAAGGCTGGTCTGGGATACGTAGTGATTTCAGGGCCAGCCCAAACTACAAATTGAAACCCTGTCTCAAAAAAAACTAACAAAACCAAACAAAAACCCATGGCCTTTATAAAAAAATCAAAATATATAAAACTACAAATGTATAGTATTAAAACAAAGGTAGTAAGAGCTTAAAACGACTTCTGATTATTTTGCTCTTATCCACGCTTTCAAAGTCATCTGTATCTTATACTCCTCATAAGATAAAAATATTTATATAGTGCATGACTGAACATCTCTTTCCAGTTCTGAGGTTAGTTCTGTCAGCTTGGTGACCTGGAGTCACTCGGGACTACATGACACCAATTAAGGCTGGATGAGAGTGGGGTGTGCACCTGGCTGGTCAGAAAATACTTTACAACTAGCTCTTTTGCCCCACTGCCATCAGTGTTTCTTTCCTTCTTCCTTTTCTGCCATCATTCCTTCCTTCCTTCCTTCAGTCCTCCATTCTACCTCCTCCTCCCGTGTCTCCCTTCTTTCACCAGGAATTTCTTAGCTCACAGAAACTGTTCAGTTCCCCTTGTTTGTCCCTTTACCTCTTACTCTTAATGAGAAATAAAGAACTACTCTGGCCCTAATCACCAGAAAACCATGTGCCTTCCACACATTCATGGGATATTAAAAAATGGACTTTTAATCTTAGGACAATCTTTAATCTATTATTTACTGCCCATTTTAGAACTCTTTCATATTCCTGGGCTTAATTCTTATGAGCAAGAAGGTGAAGTTATTAAAAAGTGACCTTTTCTGTACCAGTAGTATCAGACAAATTGAGTATTTCCAAGTAATGCATCAAATTGGATACTCACAAGTATAACTCAATGCATGGACAATGAGCTGAATATTTTTTTCTACTTCTTTCACTTTCCGTCTTAAGAAATTCAGACTCAGAGCTAGAGTTATTGTGTATATTACATTTTCTCAAATAAGAAAAGAAATAGTTCAGATCCGAGTCAGTGTTGGCTTTCTAATGCTTCCATGAATTAAAAAATAAAATAAAAATAAAATATATATCACTTGAGAAAGATCAAAAGATAATCTTACCTTGAAATAGGCATAAGGTAGACTCAGTCAGTTAAAAAGCTATTTCCCCCTCCTTGTGGAACATCTTTATATTTGACGTTGAAAACACATAAAAATACATGAATTTTGTAATAAAAGGCATGCAAATTTCCTGGCCAATTTAGGAGAAGGAATCGCTGTCTACAGTAGTAGGATGACACCCCCTCACTAGCATTTTCTGAAAACATGTTTGTTGATTTGTCCTTGAACAAAAGATCCTAACTACAAGGTTAATAAGCTAGGGAAAAACTCTCTGGGAATGAGCTTTTTGGCAAGTCCTTAAAAAATATGCCAACTAAATCACACCAAAGGAATCAACAAGGGTTTCTTACTGCTGTTTGAATAGTATAAGCAGTAGCTTCCCATTGTAAGTTTTGCCTCCTTAGTCAGGTAAAAGTGTAATTTATGACTTCCAGATGCACATCATAGTCATAAACCATACAGTTCAACTGAAAATTTGCCTTGCTTCTTTGTGAAGTTCCCTAGGGGTAAGGTTAAAAGTAGAGACAATAGGGGAGTGAGAAATAAAGGCAGAGGATTTCAAACCACATATTACAAACAGAGAACAGAATCACAGAACAACACCAGGACAGTGGACTCCAAGACAAGATGGGAAGACAGATGTGCCAGACAAGAGACACATGGTTGACTGCTGTGCCCAGGAAGGAAAACACAGGAACAAAACCAGACAAAGATGCTGCAAAAGCAGCATTTAGGGACTGCTGTGACTCAATGGAAATAATAATAAAAAATGAGAACCCATGAAATTATAACTACAAAAGAAAGCTATCCCCACGATTCATACATTGAGCTTGCTGGGTTAGCCTGAATGTGTCACTGGGATGAAACACAGGACGTGGTAACTGCAGCCCATGCACTGGTGATGGAGGCTCGTTAGTTGATTGGCTAAAAAACATGACTGCATGCCACACAATGATCTGGGCTTATCCAGAAATAAAAGATGCAACATAGATTCTGTATCTGCAATAAAATTCTTTTTATGCCATCTGAAATATGTAGAGAGGGATGTGTTTTCCTGGTGTTTCTGCACTTTTCATCCATGTGTATATGTGTGTATGTATGTAACATGTACTTATTACTTATTTTCTAGCTCATCTGTACATCTTTTTAAATGGCATCGTTATAAAGGGAAGAATAAGGCAAGTGGGCTGTGCAGATATAGGGGAAAATAAAAAGGGAAAGGGAGGAAATTAAAGGAGAAGATATGCATAGAAAGAAGAAGAGGAAAACACGTATTTCATTCTTTTGTACACAACTTTCTTGGATTTTGTTGGGGTTTATTTCATTTTGAGGTAAATACTGGAGGGATATGCTGGAAGGGGAAAAATTCATGTGAGGATGGCAAGAAAAGATTTTGTTGCCTGGTTTTATTTGTATATCTATACATCTCACAGTATTTAAACATAATGATCATAATTACATAAAAGTATAGCAATGAATTAAAAAAGTAGCCATAATGGTCAAAATACTAAATATGAATCAGCACAAAACAAAGAAATTGAACCACCAAAAATTCATGCGGCACAAGATGAGGTGAAATGACAGCAAATGTCATTCAAATATATACCAGATACGTATCTATTTCTATATGTACACAGGAATGTGCATATATGGATAGATATATCTGGATAATTTTTCTTTCCACCCTTCCCAAAGATAAATTAATTATGAAATCACCAGTGTAATTATGAGAAAGAAAAACCTAAAGAAAATTCACATGCTTTGTTTGCCACATTAAAACAGTTTCATGCATGTCTAATGTTGGCTGATGGTGGTTAGGAACGATGTGTGAATTTCTGTGTAAACGCATGACTGATGGCAGGGGCTGTTGTTAATCTCTGCTTACAATAGTCTAGTATCATTTTTACAGAATGACAGGCACTCTATATTTAGTATACACACACACATATATATATATATATATATGTATATATATACACACACACAGCATGTATAGTTGGGCTTATGGAAAGAAAAAACTACAGAACAGAAATAATAAAAGGGAAATCATAAAAAGTCTTCTTTAAAGCCCAATTTTTTAAAAAATTATTTATTTTGAAGGGACTTGCTTAATGATTTCATTAACATCATTTTCTATCTCCTTGCACTGACATTTGAAAACAGGAAGTTCGCATGAGTTTGGCTTGAAATATTCTGATGTGTCCATTTTTACCCTATGGCCGCAGAAAATTTCCCTTGCACGAGATCATACTATTTATGCCATGATTAGAGTTTATTTTTCAACTGTACTAATTTTTTGACCATAATAAATAAATTCTAGGTTCCTAAATTGAGACACAGAACAATCCCCTTTGGGATGAATTCAATCTGTTGCTTGTTGAATTTGTGATATTCTTTTCTTGCCTGTCCTAGAAGGAGGTGTGTTTTTCTTAGAGTGTGGATAGTGTGCCCTAGGCTTCTCTATTTATCATCCACATTGTTTCTTCCTTTCCCTTTCCTTCTTTCCTTTTATTATTTATTTTTATGCCTGACTTTTCTAACATACTGAACTCACACGGTGGGATCAGATCTTACTTGTTCTTCTTTTCCTAGCACCCTATAAAGTACCTATAAAGAGTAGTTGCATAACATTTTTTCATAATTAGGTGATGCATTTAAATTTTACATCAAAGTATTTATACTTACACATTGGTACCAAGGCTTCTATTCCTCCCCCTCCCCACTACAATGTCCCAAAGAATCTCAGGTAATATAGTAAAATAGAATAGGTTTTATTTTAAAAATTTTTAAATTTGTCATTTTTTGTTGAAATCTGTAGTAACATCAGTATATGGGCCAAACATGTTATAAACATTGTCCCTGAGCTGCTCACCTAAAATTTACTAACCTAATTACTAAATACATCCTCTATAATATTTATTTACTCCCAGATTAATTTTCAAACATTTAAGCATTATGGTTTTAAAAGACACATAATTACTATAATGGATTAAAATTAACTTGAGGTAGAATTCAGTTACCGAAGAGTAATACAACATATTCATTCAGTGAGTTAATGAATGAAGATAGAAATATAACAATAAATTGGGAACACTATGGTCCCATGAATACATTCTATTGATTTATAGATTACTGAAGCAAACTGAAAAACTGACAGGATTTAGCAGTCATAGACCTAAATATGTGGATAACTGCTTGATTGTTTTCATTGGACACTTATAACTCAAATGCAAAATTGATCAATGTTCTAGTCAAAAATATTTTAATTAAGTAATTTTATACCTACTTGTAATGCTAAAACATTTACCTCATAGGTTTCATTTTCTCTTCAACAGAAGCATTTTTAAGTACACCTCTGTTCTTTAAGGTGAAATTCTGATATTGTGATTTTTAAAACTATGACATTTCAACTAAGCATTTATTATTGTATGCTTACCAAAGAGTCACTTGACAATTGAAATTTAAACATGGTTGTATTTATCAATTACGAGTTTCTTTTCAGAAAAATACTCATAAAATTAAAGTAAATTTTTTAAAAGGTCACTATAATAAAAATATTTACATTGCTAGCCCTTCAAATTTTCAGAAGATATTAATGTGACAAAATGTATTTCTAATTTTAGTATATGTGCTGCCGAAGCGAGCACTAAAATGTATTTCTATAAACAAAAAATTTATAACTATGTTGAAGGCCAATGGCCCTTATATTTATGCTTTGTCATTTATTATATTAAGTAAATTTTATATCTGCTAAAATATTTTGTAGTTTACATCTGGTGAAAGATTTTACAACTGGTAAAATCTTGTATTTATTCTAGTAAACAATTTTTTCTTTATTAGAAAATTATGATTGTCTTATCATTTTAATTGCACAATCTTTTATGTTCTAGTGAACAAAATTCTAATGTTTTGCTGAGAATTTAACAACTTAGCACCAGATTTTTATATCATGAATACCTATTGAAGCACTTCAAGCTGTTAACAAGAGAAGACTGTAGATTTGAGGAGTTAAAATAAATACGAGATATGCTCTGGGAATATAGATTATTTTGTGATTTGCTATTGCTCTCATTAGTTTAAACATCTTCTCCAGTCCAACCACTGTGGAATTTTTTCAGTACAACCCTATTCATAGATGGATGTGTTTTATCTTAACTTCCTTATACAGTCTGCCCCCTGGGGGAAGTGCTGCCCATGAGGATTTGATTAAAAGGAATTTAACAAAAATGAAGGTAAGTAATGAGGGGAAAGAATAAATATGATTTGAAAATAAAAAGAAAGCATGTGTATATAGGGGGTGGGAGGTTGTGGGGTTGTAGGGATATGGATAAAGATGAGAATTAACTCATCATATACTGGTACAAATTCCCCAATGTTGAGTATGATTGTAAGCTGTCTATAAAATGTACCAATAAAGAATTCAATTTAAAAAAATGAAGGCAAAATGCTAGTTAACTGTCAACAAAAAGTATTTATCAATGGATAAGAACTGCTTGAATCAATATGGCTGTTAAATCAGACTATGTCCACTTCTCAGGTATAAAATGTCTTACTTTCAGTTTTTTGTCTTATCACCTATGACACCAAGACTTTTAGAATCTTGAGACTTTAAGTATGTAAAGTACAAATAGTTGATAATTTCTAATTATGTATACCAAAGGTAATCTAAGAATGTATTTCTTTGGATGTTATTTCTAGTCCCAAAAATGAAAATATTAGGAATAGCAGGAGGGGAGGGAGAAAAAATGGATAGCAAATTTCACAATGTCTCTGAATTTCAGAATTCATTCCATATATTATATCATAAATGTGAACTTAATTAGATCCTAATTGCCTGTTGAGTTCTATGATTTCATGATGAGATTTTTTTTTTCCTACTGAATGTTGTAACCCTTGGTAATACATCTGATTTTCTTGTTGGATGAAAAGAAAGGAAAATGAAATGTGAGTTGACTGTACAACATAGTAGAAGTGTAGTGGGAAGAAAAGTGTTTGCATGCAAAGAAAAGTATCTCAAATATGTAGTAGATACTGAATTTTGTGAGGAACAAAATAAAAACTTTAAATTAGAGGTTAAAATCCTAACCTTTATGAATAGATGATTAATATTCATTGAAGTGTTATCTGGATATTTTAATTTGGTACAAATAGCTTTATTATGCTACTACTGTCTAAAAGCTCGATCCTGGACCTTGAAGCAAATATTTGGGAAGTACAAATATACTATGACTCAAAATAACTGCCTGTAATACAAACCCCTCTGTGAGGCTAAGGCAGGAGATCATAGGCTTGATCCCAGCTTTAGCATTTAGCAACAGTGTGTGGAAATAAAGAGTAAGAATGGACTATGGATATACCTTAGTATAAAGCCATGAGTTCATCCTCAGTATAAAAACAAACAAACAAAAAAGGTTTAATTCCTATGAAAGGAAGGGATAGGAAAAGGAAAACAATTCTTTTTATTGTTGTTGTTAGAGATGTAGGGTTTTTTGGGGGGGGAATATTTATTTCAGCTAACTCACAGATTTTTATAATAACTCAGCAAATTTTGTGTTAGCTGAGTGAGCAGAGATGGAGTTAGCAATAGGAAAAGGGTTGTCTGATTTTCCTTGAAGATCACGAGATATGTGAAAGTCAAGCTAATTGAGTCAACCAACCTTAGCTGAGCTCTTACTCTATGCCTTGAAATTAGTCTAAGAGATTAACCCACTTACATGTTTTCCAGAAAATATATAGGTTTTCAACTACTATCAGCTAAGCTCCAAAAACATATGTTGTCCTTAAACATATGCCACCACAATGAATCCCCCCAGTGCCAAACTGCAGTTCTGCATGGGGAAAAGCAATTGCTTATATCTGCTTCAAAACCAGAATCATTACAATCCATTTTGATTTAAAGAAAATAAATTAGAAAAAATTTTATTTCAAACTTGATGCCCACATTAGGTCTAAATCTTTTGAATTATATCATCTTAAATTGCCAAATTTATGATATGCAAGAGTTTCAAATGCATCATGAAGTAGGATGTAAAGCTAAGGTGCCTCATACCTAAAACAGGTAGGAAAATAATACACTTGCTTATAAAGTGAAAGAAGATAAGGGAATAGTTAAGGATGTTAGAATAAGGCCTGAGTAGTTAGCTAAATTTAATGTGTATCAGTCAAATGTCAAAAAACGAGATAGTGAATTGGGGCATGCAAAATCAGAATTTTCATCTCAATGTTCATGCAGAGTTACAAGATTAACAATGCATGTGAAAGTCAAGTAAGTGTCATCAGTATCCACCGCATATGGCAATGGATATGACCTGTCTCTGGGACCCAGTTGTGTTTCTGATTGGGATTCATCCCACCGAGGGAAACATGAAGGTACTGGTGATACTTCCCTGATGATGCAAAAGAGAGCTGGATAGCTCTGAGCAGGTAACCTTCAACAGTGATAATCTGGCTCCTGGGCTAATTATTTTCTTTCTATATCTCAGTAGGGAAATCTACCTCCTTCTTGGATTAAATATGCCTCTGTATATTTTTCTGTGTATCCAAACTACTCATCAGTAATACTTAATGGAGTAAACAAATTTAGGAAGAATAAATGCTCTTTCTTTAAATGTGCAGGTAGGATTAATGACAGCCTCTTTGAGCTATGTGTTAGGTCTATCATGGTGGTCTATCTTGTCCCCCACTTCATATTTATCTCCTCCCATGCTCCCTTGTAGAACACAATGGGTTGTATTAAAAATTATAACACTCTACCTTGCCCAAGTTACTCAGGAAGTGCTAGCATTGGATTCGAGTCCTCTGCATTTGAGTCAGCTAAAATACCTGTGTAGTCTCTAAACAGTAAAGAAACACTGGCCCAACACTGAGCCAATGCTAGTTCATTATCACATGACAAGATGTACCCACAGCCTGAGGAGCTGGGGACCTTGTGAACCTGGACCTGGCTAAGTCCTCTGTGTTGTTACAGAGGGTGTTATGGAGATGATGTGGGGTGAGGGGTGGTTGGGAAGAGATGGTGGTAATATTTCAGAATGGTTGAACTTCGATTTTTTTATGACTTACAACTAAGGATTTGATGAACATAGCCACAGACATTACTACAAATAAAAGAAGAAAACTGGACCAAAGATAAAAAGAAGCCTAATTAAAGCCTAGGCATTTTAAACTACTGGTCAGGAAACTAATCTACCATGTAGTTTGAGGAATGTTATTCATACTAGAGACCCTAAAATCTAGCATATGTGTAACATATAGTTAGTTCTTAAAAATATTTGAATAGAATTATATTGTAAAGGTAATTTACATACCAAAAGTCTTTTTCTACTTTCAACAACTCATTTATGAAAATTATTAAAATAAGAATAACTCAAATTTAGAGGTATACTGTATCTTGTCTGAGTCCTTATAAGTTTTATTGAATGAATGAGTAGATAAATTAATTTTTAATATAACTTTGGTGCCCATGATTTAGTATAGATGTCTCTGCCCTTTAGAGTATAATCCTCAATCAGCACCCAAAGATTATTGCCTGATAACCTGAAAAGTTCTAACAATGTGGAATCTACCTTCCTTCCACATGGTTGAGGTCTCAAAGGACTAAATCACTCTTGCAAATAGGTATGTCTCTGTGTAGGGCTGAGGGTGGAAACTCACAGAACTTCCTGTATTCAAAGCCACTTGCAAGAAACTAAACAGTCTTTAATAAAAGTTAAAATCTTATAAAATATATTGGGAAAATAAATGGAAGGTTTTAATTTTTCCATAAAGCTTAAGTTTCTCTAGAATTAGCAAAAGAAAATGTTCAATGGCATGTCTTTTTTTTACAGCAAAGAAATACAACTAAAACAACCCAGATAAAGACAATTCTGCTTATTTCTTTTAGCTTTTGCAGAAATAAGATCCTGACCCAAGACTTTTAAGTTTGTTAAACATACACAGAAATTCAATGATATCTGTTCTCTATTATATACATATGAATGTTTAACTTTTAGAAAGTCTTGAAACAGACTAGTTGGGAAAGTTGATAGGAAATAATCAGGGACTAGCAGTTGCTTGCTGGACATTTTATCATATATCACTCATTATAAAAAAAGACCATAAAACATCAAAATGTATCAGAGTCCAAATGGAAAACACACTAAAGCTTCTAATTGCCAAAGTCTGATCAACTTCAGCACAGTGGATACATTTTGAAGCATCACAGCTGCTGACATGGCATTGTTTACTACTAATTTTGCACTTAGTGTACTAAATTGTTGCACGTTTTCTAGACATACAAGGAACAAAATTAGTATAAACATAATACCATGTTAACTGCTGTTGAAATCCCATGGAAAATTTCCACTGGTTTATTTTTTAATTATTTTTGCCACATAAGTTCACAGTGACTCCTGAGTTTTAAGTAGTATTTACCAATATTTAAGACTCCGCTTTGGTTTCATGCTTTTTTGACTCATTCCTATATGGGCTTTTTCATGCCCTCATCCCCTGTCAATTTTATAGTTTCAATTAGCTGCTTTCACTTTGACTATTGCACTGATCAAACTGTCTGTGTTCTTGTCTAAAGTTGGCTTGTATACTATGGATTTTTTTTTATATGAATGGATTCAAGTTTTCCAAGGGTTTTATTGCTCCTTCCATGGGATTTGATGCTTTTGTTTAGGAATTAATATTTATATATGTATGCAAATACATATATAGATATAGGAAATACACACATTAACACACTATAATATATAGAAAACACATATATAATCACACACATGTATGTACTGCTTTTTGCAAATGAAAAAAGAAAGCAAGCAAAACAAGACTGACCTGACCTACCTGGGCTCGGCTCACATTCAACGAAGTCCTCGTCATCACTTGAACATTCAGCAGATGAAACAAGGTCATCAGAAGTTGGCTGCTTGGTTTAAGGAGCAATGATGGGCAGGGTTGGGAGAAGAGAGAGAAAAAAGAAGAGAATGAAACCAATACACAAAAGCATCAGAGATGTCACTGTGTCCCACCTCCCAGCACTACTGCTGTTTCTCTTCTCTAATGAGGGCCACTATGCAAGAAGAGTTCTTAACTGCTTTGGAGTTGAGAATAGTTCTGTGTCTAGACAGTTTTGGGAAGCTCAAGTCTTGTTGGGAATGATTCTATATAATATTAAGGGAAAATAATTTCACAATTAAAACTGGGATGAGGCCTAGTTTTCCTGCCTACAGGGCAGCTATGGTATGTCCCAACATAACTATTTTTGCCTCCTGTAGCAACAAAGACCACCGTGGTCCCACATATTGTAATGCTCCAGGACAAAACTACCCTAGCTGAAGACACCCTAGGACCATCATCTGCATAATTCCTCATTGTTCTAGGACTACTGGCATATCCACTCTGCCACCTGAGTCTTTATTACACATTGTTACACCTGATATACTGCTGAATAAAAGTGTGGCAAGCTCCAGTCTTTCATCTTTGCAGCCCAGAGCAACATAGATCAGGCCCAAGTTCAGCTTCTTTTCTAAGTCTTATTTCTATATATAAACTAATTTGCCTTGTGCTATTGGGCTCACAGGAGACTAGGACTTAACTGCAGAGATTCTAGTTATGTCCTCTTTCCCTTGTTATCTACACCAGTAACACCTTCAACTCATTCAAGGAAGAATGAAAGATCTGTGGCCACTCAGAAATCAGAGAGTTTTTGGGCTGCTAAGTCCAACATTCTTGATGCATGACTATATCACCAATGCTTTATGCATTCATTTGATCATTCATTTATTGCTTTAATAGATATTTTTGAGTGCCCAGGTGCACAGTAACAGTTATGAGAGATAAAGTGATGGGTAAGACAGTTCCTCTGCTCTGGAAATTCAAGCTCTGATGAGACACCCAAGTAAACAAGGAACTCTAACATAGCAAACTGAATGCTATCTGAGAGTAAACATAAAATGCCAAAGGAGCAAATAGTTGTCAGTAAGGTACTTCCTAGGGAGACAGGACGTGGAAAATGAGCCTGCAAGGACAGGTGGGGGCAAAGCAGCAGTAGCCTTGGCCATGGAGAAGAAGAGTATTTCAGGTGAAATGAACACTATTTACAAAAGGTCAGAAATGCGAAATGGCTCAGTTTATTTGCACACCTCCATGTACAAGGTGACTGGAGGGAAGAGAGGGACTGGGATGACAGTATGACAGCTATTTGAATTATCTTCTTGTTCTGGAGGGCTTAGCGAGCAAGCATGAATTTAACATCCTGCCCTATCAGTCTTCTCTCCTCCTTCCCCTCCCCGCAGCTCACCTGTGTCATCTGTCACATTCTCAGATCTTTTGGGATCTGACACATACGGTTTCAGGATGCAACACACATACACGATAGCAGTGATTCCCACTGTGCAGATTAAGCACCTGGCTTTCTCAAGAGGAGGGAAATACTCTCCCCTTACATTTTAACCAAGCCCTATATTAAAATAATAATTCATACTACTCTGTTTTAAAATATGTATTTCATATTTTTAACCCACACTTTGAATTACTTGGTTCTGTATTAGGTGTCATAAAACTAAAGATAGGTATTATAATAACTTTCAATAAAATATCTCTTTGGAAGGAGCTCTCTTTATTCCTATCCTATAAGCCTTTTCACTCCATTAATATTCTTTTCTTTTTAAACCAATACTTATTGAAATTACCTTAGAATGAAACTGGAAGTGAAGAAAGTTCACAACTCTGTCCATCTAAGTAAATTTATGGGTATATTTACTTTCCAATTCCTTCCGTTTCACGAACTTGACTTCTCATTTTCCTCCAATGACCCATTACTTCTATAATCACTTGATTCTAATTGTTTATTTTGCTTGGTTCTACGCTATCTCAGCTCAAGGGCAGTTCAATACTGTTTCCAATAGTATCTCTTATTTGGTGTTGGGAGAAACGTCACCAGCCAGTAGCGTAGCTGTTCAAGACAAATTTGTCATGTTCCCTCATGTACTTGCAATTCTAACCTTTAGTCTTTTATGTCATGTAGTATGAGGCTAATCAGCCGACGGGTAGGTGATGGGAATCATTTTTCTCCACCCAGCTCCTAAGAAGCAGTTATTTGATAGAGATTAAGTGTGAGATAAAATAAGTCCCACCACAGAACAGCTTTATGAAATTATAAATAACACACTCACGAATGATGATCTCTTCTCTTCCAGCGAAAAGGGAAAGGAGAGAGGACCATAAATATTCCTACAGAAAACAGCCATACATCTCTGCAACTGCTCCAAGCTAAAAGTAATTAAACTACCAATGCTTAAGTCCCTCCCTTACTTCCATTTTGAGATGGAGCACCACTTCAAGTATCTCACAGAAGGCAGAGTATCCTCCAGCTTGTTTATGAACATTTAGTCTCTGTTAAATATAGTACAGTGGAGATGTGTTTAAATTACCTAGAGTCCAGTGATTGTAGGTACAATTGTAACTCTAAATAAGGTGTAAAGGTTTGGATTCTTACATTTTCAATTTATCCAGTAATTTTCTCTGTACTATTAAACTGTTGTGATCACATTGCACCATGTTCAATCAATGCTAATATACACATACACCACACACACACACACACACACACACACGCACACCCTGGATAATTTTTTTATCAAGTCAGAGATAAAATACTGTGGAGCTTGGGTGAGCTTATTAAGAAACTTTTATCATTCTCTTCTCCTCTCCTCTCATGTCACCCAAGTCAAGCTCAATGCAGAAACAATCTTAGAATACAGTCAGTTTGTATGAAGCTGATGTCTACATTCTCATTATATTCTGATTAAACATGCTGTGTAAAGTCATCCTCAACAGGAGCAACTGACATTTTTATGACAAAATGAAATGTGAATGATTTTAGCTTGCCAAACTCAAGTGTGCCACACCAGGGTATGGCGTATGGCCAAACAGAGGGCTGAAGCTGAAGAAGAAAAGTTCTAGTCTGGTAGAGACGCCATCTTAGGTGACTCTTGAATCCCATCTCTCTGTGCCTAAAGTGTTGTAATTGGAACCACGCCTTGTGGACTATAAAACTCTCTGCAAGTGTTTATGGGATGGAGATTCTCAAGGTATTTTTTCCTTTCGTCTCTCCACCCTCTCCTAGAGATATGCAGCAGGCTCATTATTTCCATGGGATGAGGAGACTTTAAAATGAACTGCCTTGGGCTGGGCGTGGTGGCTCACGC
>PVIC010024440.1:0-26010 GCA_004025085.1 Thryonomys swinderianus | reverse complement strand
AAAAATCACATTGGAAAGACAGATGTACACCTTTGTTCACAGCAGCTCAGTTCGTGATAGCCCAGTCTTGGAAACAACCCAAATGCCCATCAACTGGAGACTGGATAAAGAAGATGTGGTTTTTTTATAAAATGGAGTATTACTCTACCATAAAGAATGACAAGTTTCATTCATTTATGTGCAAATGGATACACCTTGAGGACACACTAGTAAGTGAAATAAACAGACCACAGATATGCAAATACCAGATCTTTTCTTTGGTATGAGAACCTGTAGATGTACATGACTTCTAGAATGTATGATAGTTTTTGTAAAATAGGAAATATTCAAAGGGAATTTGGTGTGGGAACGTAATGAGGGAAAAGAATAAATATGATTTGGAAAGAAAATGAAAGAGCATGTATATAAGAGGTGGGGGTTGTGGTTGGGTAGGGATGTGGGTAAAAATGAGAATTAACTTGTGTCATATACTGGTGCAAATTCCCCAACGTTGTGTGTGATTGTGAGCTGTATATAAAATGTACCAATAAAAAATTCAATAAAAAAAAAAGAAACCAACCCTAAAACTTACTAATTGATATCTTTTCTCTAGATTCACAGAACATCTGTCTCCAGATAACATCAAAGCATGTGGCCAAGGATGTGCTAATCACTGCACTGTCTGCAGACATCAAAGCATGGATCAGGGATTTCGTTATTTTGTTCTTTATCTGAAGGTAATAATTAATTTTTAACTTGCAGGGAAACAACCTGTTTTATATAAAAGAATTACTGGGACTGATCTCAAGGATTAAAAAACCATACAGGCCCTGAATGAGGAAGACCCTCCATAGCCCACTGCCCCTCCCCTCTATGCCTACTCTCCCAACTCCATTAAAGTCCTTTGTGTTCCCTAGCAACCCAAGATAGCCTCTGTTGGCAATAGCCTTGACCACTTGGATTGCTAGCTTTCCAGACACATGTCTTTCCTTTCCCTAGCTCTCAAGTCACCTGGATTTTCCAAGCAGCAAGCAGAACCAAAAATTACATTAAGACTGAACGTTGTCTGCCCTGCTGAATCTTGCACTTATTCGGAAATAGGTGTCTTTCCTTCTGGCCTACTTCTGCTTTGGGTATAGGAGGATCTAGTTCAGACCTGCCCTGCTTGGACTTTGCCCCAGGACAGCCATGCCTGCAGCTCATCCATATCTGATTTAGATGACACCCTGTGGACACTAGGTTTCTGAATGATGCTGGAGCATCACTCACTGGTTATGGGATGGGTTATGTGTGTTTATGAGAGCACGTAAATTCAAGGCTCCGTGGGAAAATGCCATGATGTGACTGTGTGCCCCAAAGTTCATGCATTGGAAATTTAATTGCCCATACAACTGTACCAGTAGCAGGACTTTTAAGAAGCCCCTCATTTTTGCCTCTCTTTAGAGATGTAGAAACAGCAGCAATAGTGAATCAGATTCTCCAAGGGGAGGATGCATCTCTGGGCACTGCTTTTTGTAAATGGACTCCTCTTCTGCTACCAACCCCCAGAATGCGAGGTTTTGTTTATTCATTTTGTGCCAACACTAGGGAACCCAGTAACTCAGATACTAGGTAAGCACCCTCAGGGTTTGATTTTTATCAAAGGTTAGAGGGGTTTCTTTGGAATTTCATTCCTCCACTTTGACATCTTACTTCATCCTGTGGCTCGATCAGCAAACAGGGGGAATCCATTCTATCCTCGGAGGCAAAGAGGAGTGACTTTTTTTTTTTTTAAGACAGGGTCTCACTTTGTAGGAGGGACTTATTTTTTAAGTCCCTCTAAACATCCAAGTCATTTTCCACTAAGCAAGCACTTTCTTCTACAAGTAATGAAAAAGAACATCTTTCACTCAGTACCAATTACTAAATGAACTTTCACCAAAAGTACTAAAAACTATCACTATTATTTTCTAATTTTCTTTCTTCTTTCTTTTCTTTTTTTTTTTTTTTTTTTTAATTTTTGAGACAGGGTCTCATTTTGCAGTTCAGGCTGGCCCTGAACTCACTATGTAGTCCAGGCTAACCTCCTACTCACAGCAATTCTTCTGCCTCTGCCTCCTGAGTGCTGGGATTATAGGCATGAGTCGCCACACCCAGTACTGTTATTTTCCAAATTGTTAAGAAAAAGTAATCCTGAATATCTTTATCAAGTCTTTATGTACCTATCTGGCTTTCCTAAATAAGTATGTGTCTGGATATGGATTTAGATGCTTAGCCTACAGCCAGAACACCAGCTTCAGAGGAATCTAACTCACACAGGACTTATCTCAGATGACACAAAGTGGCATTAATTTTTAGCAACTGTCTGTCCAAATGCCTGAGAGACAGTCACCAGCAGTAAAATTTGGAGGTTCTTACCAAACCCGTGTACTATCTCTGTCACAGCAACGATGGTTTGCCCTCCCATTTCTGATCCAGTGCCTGGGGCCAAGTATGACAAGGACTTATAGCCTTACCTGAGACATCCAGCTTTTGCGTGTGAACCAGTCCCAAGACCTGAACTTGGCCAGATGCACTCTTTTTGCAAATGCTGGCTCTTTCGGAGCAGTCCAGGGGCCCTGTGTATATTCTCTGACAGAGATTTATGAAGTACCTGCAGAACAACACACAGAGAAGGGGGAGGAATATAAGTCCCATCTCTGGCCTGACACACACAGGACAGTCAAGTGTTCACTCCGGGCCAAACATAGCCCTGGAGCAGCTTTGAAGGACAGAAGGCCACAGAGGAGCCAACCAGACAGGATCACAGGTAGAATTCCCACCCCACACAGGCCCTGTGCAATGTGGGCCAGGCAAAGAAGGCATGTAGAGTAACTTCCTGTCAAGTTGGTTACTCTACTTAAGGCTACTTAAATTCTCCTATTCACATGTCTACTCTGTAGAGGCCCTGGGTAGGTAAGGGTACCTGGCAAAGAGATCACTAGGAACACTTAGGACAGCTGAGTCAGCAAAGGCCAATAAAAGCAACTAAGAGGCTTCTGTGCCACATCTGAGAAAGTCCTCACACAGCCCCCAAACGTGAGCAAGGCACAAACCTTCACAATGCAAACCAAGACGAGCCAAATCAGCCAGGCCAGCTTCTCCATGTGTGGAAGGCTTTGTCTCTGCTCATTTGAGCTGCTGCACCCATCCCAACTTCAGTGTGACCCGAGTAACAACAGGAGCTGGTTCCCAGGACCACAATCCCACTCAAGATCATCCTAAGCCCCACATGCATGTGGGATTCTCATCTATGCCAACTGGAACAAACTATGATGAGCCAAGTACTGCCAAAGAAATTCCGCTCCTGCCCACCTCCTGAGAGTGCACCACAGCTGGCCAGTGGCTAGGTACTCACGAGGCTCCTTCATGCGTGAAAGACCAAGACCCAGTGAGAGAGGACAGCAGCCGCAGGTCATAGGTTCTGTGGTTCTGGATGAATTTGCACTCCATCTTCTTTGGGGGACAGACAACTTTTGTTCTCCACTCAAATGCCACTTCGCAGCCACGAACTTCACTGAAAACCTCTGGTCTCCCAATATCCTCATCTTCATCACACTTAAATGTGATGGCAGATGTCCGGTGGCTGTTGCCTGGGGAGCAAGAGGAAGAGAAACAGTGAGACCTAGCCTGTGCCTGGCACCCACCTCATCTTCTGTCCCACCCTACCACTGCAAGTGCTCCTGGCTGTCAAGCACTGGCCGGTGCCTACGTACTGCCCAGGCCAGGCTTACTTTGTTCCACTCATGTAGAGTTTTAGCCCTAGACTGACCCAGTTCCTCAGACCTCACCTCCGAAGCACGAGTTCTCACAGGGCAGCACTCATCATTGGATAATAACACAATTAAAACAGCAGCAAAATAACTGTAGCTACCTAGAAGCCTCAGTGTCATCCAATGGACCACAGTAACATTCTCTTCAAACTACAGTACCTTGTAAATTGAACACCTCTCTTTCCAATATGTTCTACTTTGTTTCATAAGGATTTTTTGTGTATTCATCCTGTCGTGCTTTCCTTGGGAACTGACATCACGGTGGGAGGAGCTTCTCACAAGAGTACTCTACGCACTGTAGGATCAAGGGGCTAAATCGGGCTGACCGTGGAGGTCCCAGCCCAGCCCAGCCCACCCACTCAACCATGTTGCCTCAGGACAGAAAGTCAATCAATGAGTCTTTGCTTTTCCTGAATATTCCCCTAGCCATCCTAAAATTATGACCAGCAGCATCTCTACAGAGGCAACCACCCTGCTGGCTCTCTGGGTACCTCCCTCTGGGTCCTAGAAAGTATCACAATTCCCTCCCTGCCAGGCCAGCTTCCAGCCTTCCTCCTCGTGCTCAGCCCTCCTTCTTGAAGCCTGTGTTTCCTCACCCAGGCACTGGGGTTCTCCAGGCACTGGGGTTCTGTGTATGTCGAGTCAACGGGCTGAGCAGATACTCCAATGACACGTGTATATTCCTCTCTGCACCACTTTGCCCTCACCTGGCCTGATCACATCAGCAGCACACCTGGAGGAGGGCCTCAGGAGCCAGGGTACAGAATGAGCCTGAACCACCAGGCTAGAAACTGGTATGTGGACACACTATTCTTTCCAGCCAGTGGCCACCCACAGCCACATCTCAACACATCTCTCCTTCAGTCTGCACATCCAACTGCTCAATGATTCCAGGGGCAAATAAAATGGTCAGTAACTTGACATCCCCAGAGCTCTCAGTATAAGGAGATCCTTGAGAGGCTCAAGGGCTGTACCAGGCCACAGGGCTCCCCACTTACTCTGTCTGCAGAACCCCCACTCATGGTCCCTGTCGTAGTTCGCTGTCTTGCTGCACCAAGGCTTCACCCTTCCCTCCAGAACACATTCCTCATATTTGTTCCCGTTGAATATGAAGGGAAAGACACAGGGGTCACCTGTTTCTGTTTCTGCAAATGCAAAAAGAATATTTGAATGATCCAGATTCAGTAATTGCATCAGCTGTGCCTCGTTAGGAAACCCAACAAGGAGCCTCTAAGGAAGCTGTCTACTCTAGGCTGCTGTAGGATACCAGGACTCCATCTGCCAAACTCAGCAACACAACTGACAGCACCAAGCATTCAGAGTATGAGCATTCATTCCCAGGAGAGAAAAGACAGAATCAATCATCTTCAAATGCAAGGCTGCAGCTCTCACAGGATTTTTTTTTTTTTTTTTTGGAGAAAGGATCTCGCTTTGTAGTTCACTATGTAGCCCTGAGCTCACTATGTAGCCCACGCAAGCCTCAAACTCAGCAATCCTCCAGCTTCTGCCTCCCAAGTGCTGGGATTACAGGCATGAACTACCATGCCTGGCACTGTGTTGTGTGGTATTGACTGCTGGTGAGTGTGAGTCACCATGCCTGGTAGTGTTGTACGTAGTTACTGGGGATCGAACTGGGAATCTTGCACCTGTAAGGCAGGCACCAGAACCACTGAGCTAAATCCTCGGTCCAGCTTTCACAGGATTTGAAACTGCATTCCTAAGGGACTGTTTTTGTGCTGACAAACCTAGGAATTTACACTCTACAGTGCTTCAAATATTTACCTGGAGGGCAAATATCACCATTAACATAGCTCAGAATGACTGCTTCATCCTGGTGCCTGTAATCCAGCCGCATGGACGCCAGCCGTCCAAAGGACACCGCTTTGTTCCCCAGGAGCAGACAGACACCGCCGTCCTTGCAGCCTCCTTGGCCCAGGCCAGTCGCTGCAGTACAGACCCCCACGTTGTATATGTGTGAGTCTCGAGTTACCTGCATAGACACACATTGTGGCTGTGAACCAGGACTCCTGAGAGACACTGTAGTGCCATCAGGGCAGAGGACTCTCTTGCCTTTTCCCCAAGCCCAGGACCATTTCCAGAGGGCAACCACCCTGCTGGCTCTCTGTGCACCTCCCTCTGGGCCCTAGAAAGTGTCACAATTCCCTCCCTGCCAGGCCAGCTTCCTGCCTTCCTCCTCGTGCTCAGCCCTCCTTCCTGAAGCCTGTGTTTCCTCACCCAGGCACTGGGGTTCTGTGGATGCCGAGTCAACGGGCTGAGCAGATACTCCAATGACACGTGTACCTTCCTCTCTACGCCACTTTGCCCTCACCTAGCCTGATCACATCAGCAGTGCACCTGGAGGAGGGCCTCAGGAGCCAGGGTACAGAATTCAGAGCTCTCCATGCCTAGCCACTGGGGCCCTGGGGCCCAGGCCGTGCACCAGCTTGGCAGCATAGACTGCCAGGCTTCAAAATCTAGGGGTTTGGCCACTGGTGACCCCGACACCTCAGCAACACATCCACAGCCCACATACAGGATGGAGGCTGCAGCACAGTACCAAGTCACCCTGGGAGCTTCTCCAACCAGGGCATCTCCCGGCTCTTCCTACTGTCACCTCTGTGGTGAAGTTGCCTATCTTGTCTGATCTGAAATCCAAGCTAGAGGCAAACAAGAACTTCCTGTGGCCTGGCCCTGCCCCGCGTGCATGGTCACATGTATGTCTGCTCCCAAGGCGCCGTGCTACAAAGAGCCCCACTGCTTGCGCCGTCCGGTCACCTGATGGTCACGAAGCCCTCAGGACAGAGGCCCTGCTGTGGCCTGTTGGGCAATGCTGGTGGTACAATCCCACTGTCACACTGCTCCTGGCTGCCCGACATAGAGCCAGCCCTGTAGGCACTACCACAATGACCACCCACCCTTGGACTGTCCCAGAGAGCACCAGCAAATGCACTGTCATCAGGTCCACTCAGAACCTGGAGAGCACAGCTGTACCTTGAAGGTGTTCTTGGAAAGGCTACTCAGGTTGAAGCTGTAGAGCAGCTGCTCGTCCGTCAGGGCACAGCCCTCCACCTTCACCTCATCGGGACACACAAGCGGAGTCTGCCACTCAAACACGAAGTCACACTCACTGGTCCTTATCAACTTCGGAGTTCCCTGGGGGTGTGAAGAACCAAGATCATAAAAACCACCGGCATGGGACAGAGATTTAGTTCAGTGGTTCTGGTGCCTGCCTCGCAAGCACAAGGTCCTGAGTTCGATCCCCAGTAACCACATACAATGCTGGGCATGGTCACTCTCGCCCACCAGCCATCAATACCACATACCAGGCATGGTATGGTGCCAGGCATGGTGGCTCACACCTGTAATCCCAGCACTTGGGAGGCAGAGGCAGGAGGATTGCAGAGTTCAAGGCTTGCCTGGGCTACATAGTGAGCTCAGGGCCAGCCTGAACTACAAAGCAAGACCCTGTTTCAAAAAAAAAAAAAAAAAAAACACCGGCATATAAGCAGAGCACACCCACACCCTGCACAACAAGTGCCAGAGACAAGCACAAGGCCATATGCCACACCCTGGAGAATGGGGCTGTGCCATGGCCACATGCCCCCCCAGGACCCTGTAATCCCCAGCAGCCGCTCTCCATGGGAAGAAACTCTGAGCGCAAAACAACTCTCCTCATGGCAGCTGACTGCCCACAGTTCTGTAACTCCTCAACCAGAGGCTGTCATCCTTCCTTAAAAGTGAAGGTGAGAGCACCCACACGCTCTGTGCCACGGGATCGTGGGAAGAAGGGGGACTTTAAATGTCACCAGGCACGTCTGTGAGAGTGACAGCTCCAAATGCAGAGGACAGCAAGTGCGTCCCAAAGTCTCCATCACATCTAGACACTGGGACACTTAGGAAGGACAGCAAGATGTGACGTGGCCAGAGGTTCCAGAGGTCATGTTTTCTTCCGTTATTAATACCTCCTTCACGCAAGAACAGTAAGAATGTGTGAGGGCACCAGCCATGAATACAATTTTCTTCTCTGTGGTACTGAGGATTGAACTCAGGGCTTTTGGACTAAGCTACTGCCTCAGCTTTTTAAAAATGTTTTATTCTGAGATAGTCTCTCATTAAGGAGCTAAGTTACCTTGGCTAGGTTTGAACTTATAATCCTATCTCAGCTTCTCAGAATGCTGATATTACAAGCCTGAATCATCGCAGTTAGGAATTCCATTTGTAATCACTGCTGGCAATCTTTTCTTAGGGCTTATGAGGAAAAAGTACTTTCGTTCAGGGCGGAAACCACAGAGAAAAAAATCTCTACCTCTTCCCTACGCTGAATACAGTCAATTTGCCATTTCTAAAATCAAGCCCTGGTCACTCTCAAGGTGCAGTTGCTAAATTACTTACGCCGAGTCAGTGAATTCCATCTGTGGAGCTGCAGGTGAGCACTGAGCGCTCGGTCATGAGATAACCAGTGTCCTCCATGAGGAGGTAGAGGCATGACAGAACCCAAAGAGCCATGTCAAGGACAAAGCCCTGCTGAGATCTGGAGCCTGCTAGAGGCCAGGTCCACACTGCTTCTATGCACAAAGCCCCTCCACAAGGCAGGCCCATGAGGGGTCGCCAAGGACTGCCAGGCACAGTGTCACTTTCCTTCCACAAGGCAGGACTACCACTGACCAAGGACTCAGGAACAGTGACAGACCCAAAGGCTCTGAGGTGGTCCGGGCCACTCTGTGGAGTGGCCTTATGCAGCAATGTTCTGCTTTCTCCTTTCTCAGTGACTGTGCACCATCACTCTCCTGCCAAGCCCCTTCCTGCCACTACAGGCATTTGTATATCTAGCAGTCACAGGGATTTTCTCCTTGACTAACTTTCTCTGAGCCAAAAAATCCAGGACATCTCTATTAACAAACAAGGCCATAACCTGTCACCTGAACTCCTGTGAGTCTGCTGGACCTCAGAACTCAGTTTATCTAGAATTGTATAAGAGGCAATCTGGGATATTTCTATTACATCTCTCTCTCTCTCCCTCTCCCTCTCCCTCTCTCCTCTCTCTCTCTCTCTCTCTCTCCTCTCTCTCTCTCTCTCTCTCTCTCTCTCTCTCTCTCTCCTCTCTCTCTCTCTCTCTCTCTCTCTCACACACACACACACACACACACACCAGACCTTATAATCAAGATACATGAGTGTCTCTGCAGCAGGACATATGAATAGTCATGTTAGGTGGGCCAAATACAGACCCTAACTTGCCTCCAATGGGTATCCAGAGCCTCGAGAACAGCAGAAACAGAGACAAGAGGCTGTGCACTGTACCCACGGGGCAGAGCAACCCACAGCCACTATGAAGCTGGACTCCAACCCCTACTTTATCTCTCGTTCACAGTGGTGGGTGGGCATCTTGGAACACACAGGCCAGACCTCTTTATCACAAGCTTGCTCATATTTTAATAGAAGCTAAGGGCTTTTTTTTTTGATGTGCAGAAAATGAAGTTAATATCTCCTCATCAGTAAAATGTTCCACCCTGCAGTAGGTACACTGACTCTAGATAGCCTCTGTTCTTTGTTGGCTTCTGAATCTAAAGTATGCCAGTAGCTACCCAATAAGAAGAAAATCAGTACTGTTACAGAGAAAAATAAAAAGCTATGACTCTTTTATATAGCAGCAGCCCTGCACTTACTGTTACTTCCACACTCAAATGTTCATGCTTTTAAGTTACAGCAAGCCTCTCTGTTTTGTTAACTCAGGGCGAGCTTACCCATCCCTCAATCACTGGCTGTGCCATTTCCCAGATGCACCATGAAGGTACACATTATCCAAGGTAATGGAGGAATCCTTCAACCAGAAATACGCTTTACGGTCATCCAGCCTGCAACGCAGGCAGCCCACTCACCATGCTGACACCTCGCTTGCAGTGAAACGTGATAACTGAGGTGTAGTTGAAATGCCTATCTGCTAAGCAAGGAGTACTGCTTTCAAGAGTCAGATAAATTTCAGTTCCTCCTGGATTGAGCCTTGGAGGGCCTGTGACCCGACCAATATCCTAAAAAAAAAAAACAAACAAAAAACAAAGCAAACATCAGTTCAGCAAATTGTTCCCAAGGGTCATTAGAACAGAATCATTAGCTCTGAAAACAAGGAGCAGCTGAAGAACCCAAGTGAACACCAACTCAAATGAGATGTTCGGGCAGTGATACTAGAGGAACTTCATCAATTATCAGAGATTCTAAGTAACAAGAATGTCTAAGTCATATGTAGGATGCCACCGGACCTCCCGACTTGGGACAGTCTGACAGCAGTCAGACAATGCCATCTACTCACAGTCCAAAATGATGATTTGTCTCCTCCCTGTCCAAGCTACCCTGGGATTGCCCAAGTATGCAGCTTGGGAGTACCTACTAGGCATGTCCTTAGAGGAGGGAACAGGCCCATTCATTATTTTTTATTGCTTAGACCAGCTGCTTGTGACACACAGTGACTACTTAGTTATTCCTGAATGCATGAAAGGTGAATAGCCAGGCAACGTGGATATGATAAATGTGAGAGTATATATGCACAAGTATACGTGGGTATGTACATGAAGATATGTACATATATAAGAGCTACCATACTGTTCCTTCATATTCTGTAGCTTGTTTAGACCACATGCCTTAACACCTGCTCCATTTAGAGATTTTAGATGTCTAGTGAAGGGTAGCCAAGCAGGAGAATTCAGCAGACCAGACCTCTCAGAAAAAGACATACAATCCAAGACCCATCATTTCCCTGTCAAGATGTAACTAACATGTTTTCAGTTTAAGAGTTGGTTCAGCCAGACCTTTATTTCTCTCACAGCACCCTTCTGTTAAATTCCTATTATGGCTCTTTCTTTAACAATTCTCAATACCAATGCTACATATAATATAATGTCCATCTTTGAAAACAACCTGTACATGTTTTCCAACAGGACTCATCATATAACATATAAAACATATAAATAATACAGAAGCAAATAGACAAACTTTAACATACATTTTAAGCATTAAAACATATCAAGAATTTAGCAAAATAGGAACATAACTCATGGGGACAATTTTTAAAGACCCAATTCCATACAAAAAAAGTGCTAATAGAAAAATAAAGCTTTCAAAGCAGAGTATTTAAGCTCTTAGCAAGTCTGTCCTTAATTATAACACATCAAAGAAAGTTACTGTATTTCAACTACACAGATGTGACAGTTAAACTTGACTGTGTCAGTTTTTTTTGGATAGGGATCCACCCAGGGGATAGGTGGGACACACTTCAGTGTGTACCATGGAGGTCAACCTTGGGGTCTCTATCTGTTCTCTCACTCCATCCCTTGTCTTGGGACTGTTCTCTGCTTGGCTTCCTGGAAGCCATTAACTAAGCAGCTTTGTACAACACCCCCTTCAACAATGTTGTTTCTGCCAGCTGAGCTCTTAAAACATAAGCCAAATTAAACCTCTCTGCTTCAAGTTAAAGGTATCAGGAAAGTAGCTAATATATAAGTCAAGCATTTCAAGTTAAAAAACCAAGCAATGCCGATGTTCACTTTAACTTCTCTTGATCGGGGTCATTTCTGAGGCTGCTGACATGATTTTTTTTAAGCTTTTTTGAGACAGGGTCTCGCTTTGTAGTTCAGGCTGGCCCTGAACTCACTATGTACCCAGCCTAGCCTCTAACTCACAGCAATCCTCCCATCTCTGCCTCTCGAGTGCTGAGATTACAGGCGTGAGCCACCACATCCAGCACTGTGATATGTAGTACTAGGGATAGAACTCCAGACCTTGCACTTGGCAGGCAGATACCGGAACCACTGAGCTAAATCCCAGCCCCACTGACATGATTTTATTAAAAAGTGTATCTATACTTGTGTTTACATATTCCTGACAGCTCAATGACTTTCTGGCTACTGTAAACATAAACCTTTTATCTTCCCTTACTGGACCAGAACATACACAGTCTCAGCTAATTTCTCTATTCTTTCTGCATAGCTCCCCACTGAACATGAGAAACAACCAAAGTCTTCCAGAACAACTTCCCACCCTTGAACTTTTCACACTTACTATAGGTGGACCATTGACAGGGACTTTACACACTGCAGCTCCAGCAGGACAGGGAACTCCATTCATGGGATTGAGTGGCTGGCAAATATTGATGTAGAAATCAGGGTTGGTGTCAGAGGTGTCATCCTCACTCTCATCATAGGCCTCATACCCACTGGTGCGGTGGATGAGAGGGGACAAGTCAATGATGGAGCTGCCATTCCTCACAGTACATTCCGTCTGTTGAACAGCAAAGAATGCATTTTGGTACAAAATTTAAGTTATCATCCATAGGAATTTATAATTTTTTAGTGTGAGGGATTGAACTCAGGGCCTTCCACATGACAGGCAAGTGTTCTACCACTGAGCTATATCCTCACAGGAATTTAAAAGTGGAACAACCACAAAAGCACAAAGGAACAAAGTCTCAAAATGCTACATTCCTGCTTTGGGCATTTTTAATCACTCTGACTATAACAGCTAGGAGCGCACAAACTGATGGGAACCATGGAGGTGGACAGCCCTCCATTTATTTCCTAACTCACCGCCTGCTCACAGGCCAGGGGTGTGTGCCAGGAGAAGAAGAGCGTGCACGTCTGCTTATCCAGAGAGATGAGCATGGGCCTGTTGGTGGGCCCAGCCTCAGGCCTGCACACAAAGCTGATGACGCTCTTGTATCTCAGGCCAGATTTGGACGGACACGGGGATCCACCCTCATACACCAGCTGCAAGACCTGATCCACGTAGCTGAGCTTCTTGTTGGCCTTGCCCACACTGATCCGGGTCTGTCCAAAGCAGGCCCCTGCACCACAGGAGAAACCAAGGAAAGAAGTTCAGGGATCATGCCAGTTACCTGGTAAGAAATTCTGGCCAAGCCACAACTAAAACATGTCATTGTGAGCATCAAATAATCTGGTCTTAGCCCCACTCATTTACACATGTACTGCTTTATCATATGGCCACGAGTCTCTGACCACTGCAGGAGCTAACGGTGTCATTCCTGGTTCTCCTCATCTGTGCCATGGGGACATAGCAGTCAGACTAAAGACAACTCCAAGGTCAGGAGGTCACAGCACTTACCCACACCAGGACCACAGTTTTCATTCTCCCCACAGATGCTCATGTAGACAAGCCCATTCTCGCTGTAAGCTGCGGTGAAGCCAGCTCTGCCACTTAGGGAACTCAGGTCGAACAGGTGTCCTGCATGGTGGAAGGGGCAAGGCAGCATGTCACAGTGAGTTCTCCCCAGTGTCAGCATTTCAACTCCCCTCACTCATGTCCCCTACTTCCTGACAAAGAGTGCAAGCCATGTCACCACTTTTAAAACAGATGAGAGATGGCCCAGAGATCCCCCAAAGACCAAGGCTAACAGCATCCACTTCTCCTGGGCCTGTCCCATAGCAACCACTGGGATTCTCATGAGCCTAGAGACATCTCCCTAACTGCCAGTGGAGCCACCTATATCTTTCTGGTCACAGAATGCCACCTCCTGGGTGCCCACCAGGCTGGCTGTGAAAGGTAGCCAGCTCTAGACAGCATGAAGCTGGTGTGTGGAAAGGGAACCAGGAATCAGCACCAAGGGCCCATCTACAGAAAAGGCTAAATGTCCCCATAAGCCACAGAATGCTCCTGTGCAGGTACCCAGCTACCACATATCACCTTCACCATGGGTAGGCTGATGGCAGTCAGACTGCTCACCTGTGCTGGGGTTGGTGACCTGGCAGTCATCATGCTCACTGCTCCGCACGGGACAGGCAACAGACGTGGGCCAGGAGAAGGTGTACTCGCAGTCCTCCACAGCACTGACGAAGAGTGGCCTGGAGTTCTGCGTGACACAACAGTTCCCATGTGGGGGCACTGCTGTAGATGTCCCGCTGTGTGCCAGGGAAGCAGCTATACACAACACCCCATGTGCCTGGGAGCCCCACCCACCTGGCACTGCTATGGAAGAAGGTAAGGTTTTGAACCCTGTGCCATCCTACTGGGTGGGTCTGACAGATCCAGGGCTACAGCTGATGGAGGGGACCAAGAAGTTAAAGAATAACCTGGGGACAAAGGAGGCTCCAAGGCCCTGTATAGCCCAGTGAGTCCACACAGGTCAAAACACAGAGACATACTAAGAGAACCAGCTGTAACCCTATAAACCCTTCCCTAGGTGTTGGCCATGGTTCAATGCTTGTCTCAGATGATTCCTGTCCACCAGGGCCAGAGAACCAAAAAGCTCATTCAGCAGCATCCTCCTTCCCAGAGAAACCCTACCCAGCCCAGCCCTCAAGCACCAGGATGCAGACAGTCTGTGGTACCCACTTTACCTCCCAGGTGCCCCTCAGCCTGTCACTCTGAGTCAGGAGTGCCCTGCTCAGGCAGAAGGGAGACCTGCAGACTGAAATGGGTGGCAGCTGCCAAGCTGTGCCCCCTTCCAGCTTTGCAGAGAGGGGAGGTGGTTCTTCTTACCACTGGCCCTTCCGCACCTAGGGGAGCTGTTCCCACATTTCCTGCTGCCCCAGCTAAAGCTGCCCCCTCACCCTGCAGCACACAGGACCCCTCAGCCTCACCAATAAGGAGCTATCAATGCTGCCAGCATCTGCTGCACATAGCAGGTGACGAGAGACAGAATCACACTCAGGACAACAGCCCCCACCTATAGTACTACTATGCGTCTACAGTAGCATTTGCCCCTTCCTACCTCTCTCCACACCTTATAACCATGAACACCACAGGCCACCCCTGGGGTATAGCAGGCCCGAGTCATGACCCAGGTTTGTTGCTGGAAGTGGAAAAGCTAATGTGATTCCAGCTCCCAACCATAAGCTGCCTCCAGGGAGACAGAACATGCTGTCAAGCACCAGCTTCTCTAGGGCCTTTTGGGGACCCAATTCTGGCCCCAACAATCATCTAATTTCAAGCCTGGAATTACCAGGTTGATTACCCAGAGAGCCAGAGAGGATATATGTTCTCTGGGTGGCAGGCTGCGGTACCCAGGTCTCCCTTTCCACTGATGGCACCCTAAGCTGTCTGACTTGTTCCCAAGGGACACAGGATACTGGTCACTCTGGCCCACAGATCTGAACCAGCCAGAAGCTCTGCCACTCACCACTTGGCTCTTACTGCAGCTGAAACGGATGGTAGTAGACTTCCTGCGAATCTTGTCAGGACACAAGTCTCCATCCACATACGTCAGGACAGTCACTCCATCAATCCGCTGAGGACCATCCCTCACCTTGCCCAGGTTCACAGGTTTGGAGCCATCCAGCAGACACACAGCCGACTCTGGTGGGCACAGCTCTGAGGGCAACAATGCATAAGAAGGTACTTCCATGACTGTAGTCTAGACACAGTACCTGTGAACGATGGCAGGCTGCTCCAAAGAAGTCACCCACTATTTTCACAGCTGGTAATAACACTGTACTAATTTCTCACTCACTGAAAAGGCTGCAGCAGGTACAGGGTGTGTGGGCATTGGGGGTCCAAGATGCAAAAGGAGACATGTCTGAACCCCACGTGAAATGATGCCAGAAGTCCTACAGTAAGCTGATGGGACACTAACAGACTAAGCTCATGCTTTTCACTCAAGAAATTACCAAGAACTTGACCCACTTCCTAGTCCTCAAAACATCTGCGCCATCTGGCCCTGGTGAAGAGCCAGCCTCACACCAGCGTGGAAACACAGAGTCACAGCTGCCCAGCACAACACAGCAAGGAGAAGTGGGCCCAACCTTGAACCACAATGAGGATGAAAACCACTAAGTTAAAAGCATCAGCAGCTCTGCACTGAGCCATCTACACTGCAAAGTCAAGTCCCACTCCAGGAAAACAGACCAAAATTCACCCATGGGACTGCAAGAGGCCATGAGTGGTATAAAAGTCCCTGGGAGGGCTCTGGTCCACATATCCACCTGGCTCTAGGATGAGGTGAACTGGATCCTGCACTGTGGGAGGACCCCACAGCAACTATGATGGCCACACAACGGACTCCCATGTCACCCTCCTGCCTCCCACCATGCTCACAATGACTTGCCACTGTGTTTCTACCCACTGCCACCTCATTGTCAGAAAAGGTTACACAATCACAGCACAGCCTTTGGCTCTGGCAGACCCTGGCTCCCAGCAAGGATCAGCCACTAACCATTAAAACCCTGAAGTCCTCCTACGGCTTCTTGGCCAAGCCACACACACAAGAATGGCTTGAATTCCAACCCCTCCTGACAGCCCCCCACACCTGGTCCCACAAGGAGCCTCTCACCACTGCCAGCCTGTGGGGCCAGAGATTTGCACACATTGATGAGGTAGTGCTCGGTGGCTCCTGTCCTGGTCACGGCCTCCCAGTTGTCGCTGTAGCGTGACAGAGGTGAAAGGTCGAAGGAGTTGCCGGCCCCATCGCTGCGGAAGAAAAGGCCAGGTCAGCTTCACTGCACTCCAAGCCTACCTTCGGTTCGAGGGTTGGATGGTCTATCCCCAGTGTCCTGAAGTTGGACTCACCCAGAACAGGCCCACCCAGGCCTCTCTTCTCCAGGCAGCATCAGCAGCTACACAGCCTGCATTGCAGGGCTCCAGCAGCCCTCTGACAGTGACACTGCTGACACGACCCAAACGCCAAGTCTGAATAGTGCTGCCCTGCAGCCCGATGGAGTCCACAGCTTAGGCGCTGGGAGCACACCCCGGCCGCTCCCGGGCAGCCTCACAGGCCACCTGCTGCCCAAGCTGAGCTACCCACCGTCACAGACATCAGATGGGCCATGCGGACCTTCTGCCCAGGAAGAAAGTCACTGCACTGGATACGGAGTCACCAAGAACCAACCACGAGTGGGGGCAGCACCGAGTAAGCAGGACACAGAGAGCTGGTCAGCGTGAAGGTCGGGCCATGGCAGCCAGCGCTTCCCCAGGGGCCTGTGGGACCCTCCAGAAAGAAGGTCTGTACATCCCAAAATCATGTGCTAAGACGGGGACACTATACTGAACCAAACTGGTGAAAATTGCAAACCTCAGGACATTAACAAAAGTTAATTGTAGGGAAAAAAAAAAAAAAGACCACAAACAAGACATACATTTTTAATTATACAGTACCTCAATTACCAATGAGAACTGAAGAGGAGAAATAAAGCAGGGAAGAGAAATATGAAGTTTGAGGAAGGGATGAAATTTTAGAGCAACTAGGGATGGCTAGGGAAGGCTGAGATGGCTGCTTCTTAATAAACCCTAAAGGAAAAAGCTAGTCGTTGTGGCATATGCCTGTAATTTCAGTATTCAGGAGGCTAAGGAAGGAGGATCAGCTTGAGTTCAAGGCCAACCTAGGCTACCTGGTGAGTTCAATGCCAGCCTGAACTATATTTGTAGCAAGATCCTATTTTAGCAAATAAAAACAACAAAATATAAAGAGGAGGAGGAGGAGGAAAGAAAAAGAGAAAGAAAAGAAAGAGTGCGAACAGCCTGACATGTCTGAAGAAAAGCAAGGAGCTAGTGTGGCCAAGTGAAGGGGACACAATGACACAACAGGGAGTGGAATGTCTCCCGAAGCCACTGTAGGAGCTTCAGCTCCCAGGTCCAAAGGAGAGAGGCAGTGACGGAGCCTCAGTATCAGCACACCAGACTCGGCCGCTGACACCTGAATGGAACCTGCAACTGCTGAGCTCATCAGATGTGTGGGGCGAGGAAGGGTGAGGGGCTCCAGAAACAAGGGCAGAAGTTGAAACCTGGGCAGAGCCAACAGCAAGCAAAGATGTCTGCAGGTGAGGGAGAAGGAAGGAGAGGTCACAGGCAGGGCCTGAGCCAACCACAAAGAAGGAAAAGTGGTACCAACAGTTACGGGGCACGAAGAGATAATCATGACTTAGGCTGCCATGTCTATGTTTTCTGGATCTAACAAACTGGATCAAAAGCCTCAGGAAAAAGTGGGTGAGGAGGTGTGGGTGGGTAGTGATATGGGTAAAAATGAGAATTAACTTGTGTCATATACTGGTACAAATTCCCCAATGTCATACATGATTTTGAGATATACATAAATTGTACCAATAAAGAATTCAATTTAAAAAAAAAAGCCTCAGGAAAAGGATGATACACCTGTACTGCATATGGTCAGACTTTTCTCTGAACATTCTGTAAGTATGATAGTATAGCAACTATTTATATAGCATTTACCCTACCTGAGGTATTAAAGTGTAGATCACTTAGTGTATATGGAGGACATACATATGCTAGGCTATGTGCATAGGCTAGACATTTTATCTACACGACTTGAGGACATGCAGATACCAAGGAGTAGGCAGAAGCAGGGTGAGCAAGGTTCCCATGGGTGCTGACAATGGCTGCATATTTTCCATCTTTACCACAGAGTCAGTAGATACTGGCTCAGACACTTGGGCATATGTGTCATTTAATTTGGAAAGGTTCCAAAATGAACTATAAAATATAGAAAAGGTAGAACAAAGCTGAACTGATAGGATCAGGGGAGGGCAGGAATTCCTTCTGATAAGAGGTGAATGAAAGATGGTCAACGTTTTCAATTTTAAAATTTATTACAGTGTAAGTCATGTCACCATGAATCTCCCTTAAGATACTTCTTGCTTTGAAGTCACTTATCCTGTAATTCTTGCTACTTCCTGAAGCAATCCCAGAAGTCTATTTTATGAGTATCTTTATACATACACTACCACTGAAAATGTGAATGCTGCTGCTGAATGCCTTCCAGTGGAAAGTCAGGCTCATAAAAATCACTATGGCATGTCCTCATCCACCTTATATAGCAAACCTGGCACCATTTGACTTCTGAATCTTCACAAAGCCAAAATGCCCATGAGAAATAAATGTTTTGAACTGGTCAAGGACGTCAAGGCAGCTACAACAGCACAACTAATGAAACAGGAAAAAGGAATTCCAGAACTGCTACAGAGGAGATGGGAGGGGTTGGAAGGGATTAATGGCAATGCGTCTTTTACTCTAATGAAGTTGTTTTGCTTTTCTTTTTTTGAGACAGGGTCTCACTTTGTAGTTCAGGCTGGCCCTGAGCTCACTACGTAGCCCAGACAAGCCTCAAACTCAGCAATCTTCCGGAGTGTGGCGATTACAGGTGTGAGTCACCACGCCCAGCACCATGGTGTATGGTACTGATTGCCTGGTGGGCATAAGTCACCACGCCTAGTATTGTTGTATGTGGTTACCAGAGATTGAACTAGGGACCCTGCGCTTGCTAGGCAGGCGCCAGAACCACTGAGCTAAATCTCCGGCCCTTTTGTTTTTTAAACTGGGGTTCCCCATGTTTGGCTCACGTGGTTCTCAGTGTTTTTGTTTTTTAACTTGGGGTTCCCTGCCTCTCCTTCTCAAATTCGATTATAGGATCTTCTAGTCTTGAATAAAGAATTAAATGAAACTAGCAAAAGGCACTGGCAAAGTTTATACAAGAAAGTAAAATGAAGAGTGTGAGAGAAACTGGCCCTGCAGAGAGAGCTTGGGCTAAGTAAACATAAGAAGAGGGTGATGGCTGGGGATTTAGCTCAAGTGGTACCATGCCTACCTTGGAAGCACCCAAAGTTCAATCCCCAGTACCACCAAAAAAAAAAAAAAAAAAAAAAAAAAAAAAAAAAAAAAAAAAAGAGGGTGAGAGCAAAGATAAATGTACACACTCCGTCTGGGCAGCACAGCATGGGCTATCGAGGAAAGCTACAACAACCTGTAATGAATTTTTTAAAATAAATATTCCGTATTTTTCTATCCCACCTCACATGTACTTCTGTACTCTGAATTTATTCTGGTACAGGTACACTTTCATTATATCTGATTCTGAAAGTGTCCACTGACTTAATTTCTACCTGTAAATAATTAGAAGGTTTTTTTTTCTTTTTCTTTTTTTGAGACAGGGTCTTGCTTTGTAGTTCAGGCTGGCTTTGTAGCTGAGGTGTGAGCCATCACAACCAGCACTGTGGTATGTGGTACTGGGCATCGAACTTGGGACCTTGCACTTGCAAGGCAGACACCGAAACCACTAAGCTAAATCCCCAACCCAATTTAGAAGTATTCTTAAGAAAAAAAGATTTATGTACAAAAACATTTTTAGGTCAGGCATACTGATGCACACCTGTAATCCTAGCACTCAGGAGGCCGAGGCCTGGAAAAACTAATTCAACAAATGCCTCATTATCCAGACCACTTGGTATTAAATCATTCCAAATTAGTCTGACCTTTGCACAGGACGAACACACACATCAACTTACTTGAAGGAACACTCAGTCACATTGAACGGTGGGCAGGCATGCTGCGTTCGCCACTCAAACAAGTAGGAGCAGTCCGAAGTTTCCCTCAGGAACACTGGCTGGAAAGGTCAAGGTGGACACGCATAAAAATGGGAAGGCAGAGCTTTGGCTGTGATAAAAACAGTAAGGAACAGCTGTGTTCATTAAAAACACAAACAAGGGCCAGAGGGTTAGCTCAGTGGTGCCGGCACCTGCCTTGCAAGTGCAAGGTCCTGAGTTCAATCCCCGGTAACCACATACAATGCTGGGCGTGGTGACTCACACCCACCAGCAATCAATACCATATACCACAGTGCTGGGCATGGTGGCTCACGCCTGTAATCCCAGCACTCGGGAGGCAGAGGCAGGAGGATTGCTGAGTTCCAGGATTGCCTGGGCTACATAGTGAGCTCAGAGCCAGCCTGAACTACAAAGCGAGACCCTGTCTCAAAAAAAAAAAAAAAAAACACAAACAAGCTGTATGTGGTGGTACACACCTCTGGTGGCTGGGTCAAGAGGGTCATAAACTGCCCAGCTTGGGCAACTTGGAAAGATCCTGTACTCAAAATTTTTAAAAACTATTTCAAAGGGCTGAGGATATAGCTCAGTGAGAAGGTCTTGGGTTCACGCCCCAGTACCCAAGAGGGGAAAAAAACCAACTACATAAATGAACTGAGGCTATGACAAAATTTCCACATATAGTGCTTTAAATGAAGTTACCAGGCAGGTCAACAAAACCTATGAGGAGACTCACTCTCTAAAGATGGTAGCCACAAAATGGAGGCACGTGATCCCCACTTACCTTCTGCGTGCTCCGGTCGCAGTAGAAGAAGATGGTCGTAGACCGCTGATATACCTGGTGGCAGGTGTCCCCACCAGTGTAGTTCATTTTCAACAATCCATTTTCATAAGTCAGCTTCTGAGTAAGAAGGCCTGTTAAAGAGCAACACATTGAATGAAGTTCAGTTCACAGAAAGTTAGGATGCTGGCCCTGTCCTAAGACATAACACACTTTTCCTGGAAGCCTGTTCAGTGAGAGCCATCCCTTTCTCTCTGGCTCCCACAGGCTGCTATACACACACTCTCTCTTTCTCTCTCTCTCCCTTCCTTCCACCCTAACCCTCCTTCCCTCCCTGCCTCTCTCTGTTTTTTTTTTTTTTTTTTTTTTTTGGAGACAGGGTCTCACTTTGTAGATAAGGCTGGCTCTGAGCTCACTATATAGCTCAAGCAAGCCTCAAACTCAGCAATCCTCTTTCCTCTGCCTCCCAAGTGCTGAGATTACAGGCGTGAGCCACCACAACCTGACATTGTGGTATGTGCTACTGATTGCTGGTCAGCATGAGTCACCATGCCCAGTATTGTTGCATGTGGTTACAGGGGATCGAACTCAGGACCTTGTGTATGCTAGGCAGGCGCCAGAATCATTGACCTAAATCTCCAGCCCTTCAGCTGTATTTCTTAAGATCCTCCAACTAATTTCAAGCTGGCCTTGGCTCTCAGGCAACGTGAACAACCAGTGGTCTGCCCTGTCAATATGATGGCCAAACTGTTCAATGAACACTAAAGCAATATCCCCCAGGTAGCCATTACAGCCTAGTTCAATGTGTTCAAATGCTGTCATAAAGGACAAAATATGATAGCACAGACAGAACCACCTTCTAATGACATTTTTTCAGTATGTATTCTGGTTAAGAAAATTACATCTCATCAGAAGCATCCCTCATAGGCTACCCCACTTCTCCTACTTCGGAAATGACATTATTAACATAAAATCTTAACATTTTAACTCCATTCTTTCACAGCCAAAGCAGAAGGAAAATCAAGTGTACCTGCCACCTTCTCAAACTTCTGTGGTCCCTCCTTTTTCTGACATGAGGAGACAATCCTGGATCTGTCTTGGGTGAGGCAAACACTTGAGGACAGTTGCCCACAGACCCGGAAGTAATAGGTGTACTCGCTGACATTCACGATGGCATCACTGAGGGCCAAAGGCCTCAGGTCATACACAGTACCATGCCTAGGGTCTTTTACCTGGCAATTATCTCCTTTAAGAACACATAAGAAAACAACAATCACTGTTATCACGCATATATATATATATTTATTTCCAAGCAAAGAGTTACATAATTTTTGGATTTTTTTGAAACAGGGTTTTGCAATGTAGTTCAGGCTGGCCTTGAATTCACTATGTAATCTAGGATGGCCTTGAACTCATAGCTATCCTCCTGCCTCAGCCTCCTAAGTGCTGGCATTATAGGTGTGTACCACCAAACCAGGCAAAATGAACAATTTTTAATCAGGCAAATACTATCCTATAATAGACATTAAGAACCATCTCTATGTTATTTTGTTTATATACAACACAAATTGCCTAACAAACAACTTTTGAGAGAAGCCCAGAATCACAGGATAAAGACCCACTTCATCAAACCCAACCCAACCCTACCCATGGTAGTGTTTCCAAGTGTGAATCAAGAATCCATGAATCCCAAGCATACAAAAGGAAAGGCAACAAGTAAAATCAGCAAATTGTGCTGAAATAAAAAGAAAGAAAAGACCTCATGTGTAAGAAAATGCCTCCCTATTAGTAAGTGTTTCCTGATCCCGTATGTGGCCATTACCACAAAGCTCTCTGCCATGGAGGGAGAACATCATCCTCTCTGGACAGAACAGAACAGAACAGCACAGAGCTCACCTTCTGCTCTGACCACAGGACAGGCCTCCAGTGTTCTCCAAACAAACACATATTCACAGTCCTCCTGAAACTGAAACACTGGGGATCCCTGCAATATAAATCAAGAGTTTGCTTCATTTTCCTTTAAAAAAAAAATCAAATGAACAACAGCCACAACTAATACAAATCTTTAACCTCAATAGCCAAACATGGAGCATTTATTAAATATCTAAGACCTGCAAAGAGCACATGCAGGGCATCAAACCCTACCAACTGACCAAAATCCACAAAAACATAAGCAAGTTTTAAGTGACACAGGACATTCTGAGACCACACAAAACCATTCAATTACAGACAGGTCAGCACTGACTGATGTGAACACGCACCGATGTCTGCGCACACTCAAACAGGATCCTGGTGGAGTAGCGTTGGTTCCCACACTTGTCGCCGTTGACATACACAATGCTCAGGGACCCATTGGCTGCCGCCTGAGGACTGATCTGCACCACACCCAGGTTAAAGCCGATGTCTTCGGACACCAAGCAAGAGCCCACTGCGCTGCCTGGCAGAACAGGAGGGCGATTTGGATAGAAGGGAAAGAAGGCTGAACTTGAGCCAAGCCATGCTTTAACAAGTATTGTTGGCGCACAAACTGAGGTCTCAACATTGCTCACCATTGCACCCAGGGATATAAGGGAGAGGGCTGCAGACGCTCAGGTAGAATGTTCTCTTCTTCCCCTGAGCAGTGGTGTCCACAGCAGTCCATGGCTTCCTGACTGTGCTCAACGCACTCAGATCATACTCGTTTCCAGCCGGGTCTGAAACACAAGAAGACAATGGTGAGACAGCTTTCTGGTCTGTTCTAAGATCACTGGCCACCTGGGTACAGACCGCCGCAGTGTGCACCCCACAACCAAGATGGGAGAACAGGAGATCTGTAGGGTACCTGAGGCTTTGCCTACACAACCACACCACTCTGCCCTCCAGACTAGGACCGACAAGGACGCCAGCCCTGAGGAGGCAGCACAACCTGCAGAGATCCAGGGCCCCGCAGCACCACACAGCTTCCAGCCTGGTTTCAGAAGCTTGAATGTCATTTTCTTCCTTTCCTCAATAAGCTTTAACACGTGTGTATTTGACTTTTTTCCTGGGTTTTCTTCTCTGTTCTAAGACAGCATCTGACCCCAACCACAGCATAAAACCATGGGGTTCACTCCTGTAAGCTCAGTGCTCTTGGCAGCTAAGGCAGGAGGATCCCAAGTTCAAGCCCAGCTGAGCAACATCAGTGAGATCTTGTCTCAAAACTAAAAAGGATTGTGGATATAGCTCAGAACAAAGGACTTGTGTTCAACAACCAGTACAACCTATACACAAATAAACCATACACCCAGAGCCTCTTCAAGAGAGATTACAACTCTCAACATCATCAAGAATATATATATGTGTGTGTATTTATATGTGGAACAAACATGTGCTGCCTGGTAAGCAGAGCACACACAATACCTGCACACATGCATTTCCACATGTACATGGATACAAACATATGCACATATACACACTTACACAAATATGCACAGAAAGTACATACACACTCCACATCCCACACTCTCAATCAGACTTTTGTTTTTGGTGAGACAGGGTCTCACTTTGTAGTTCAGGTTGGCCCTGAGCTCACTGTGTAGACCAGGAAAGCCTCAAACTCAGCAATCCTCCTGCCTCTGCCTCCCAAGTGCTGGGATTACAGGGGTGAACCATGAGGCCTGGCACTGTGGTATGTAGTACTGACTGGCGGTACGTGTGAGTCATCATGCCTGGTATTATATGTGGTTATCCAGGGATTGAACCCAGGACGTTGTGCTTGCTAGGCAGGTGTTAGAACCTCTGAGCTAAATCTCCAGCCCTCGATCAGCCTTTTCTAGGCCTCCCAGGCTCACCAGTCACTTGGCAATCCACTGGAGAAGGAACGCAGGCCAAAGCAGTTTCAAACTCAAAGAAAGTGTGCCGGATCCCTTGCGCAGAGTCGATGTCCTGATGCAGGAATCTGGGAGTTCCTGGGTAATTGTCATCATTGCAAATGAAGCGAATGACAAAAGCAGTACCTGTAGGACACAAAGCCAGGTTGGAAGGCACAACACCCTTCATAACAGCCCATCAGTACAGCTCGACCAAGGCCAGCAGCAGCCTTACCACTCTCTAGAACTCACTCATAACACCGAGCCAGGTCTGTGTCCACAGACTTGAGCTGACCACAGACCTGAGGCCACCCTCACATTAACCCAGACCTGTCAAGAAGGGTCTGTGCCACAGCCTCATGTCCAAGCATCTTACTCTGCTGGGAGCAGTCAAATCCCCCAGCAGTTATCGATTCAGCCAGTAAGAAACAATGTCACTCTCACGTCCTGATTTTTAGCAAACACTTGCAAAGTCTCCCCTACTTTCAAGAGTGAAAAAGACCAGTCCTGCCCAGAGGCAACAATGCCACTCTCACGTCCTGATTTTTAGCAAACACTTGCGAAGTCTCCCCTACTTTCAAGAGTGAAAAAGACCGGTCCTGCCCGGAGGCGTGTGGCTGCAGAGGCAGAGTGTACACAAGAAGGGAAAGAGGGGCCAATTGTGCAGAACCACACAGAACTGCGGACCAACAGGAAGAGCAGGAAGAGACACCTCAGAGGGGACAATGTCCAGCGGCCCTGTGGCACTGTGGGAGCACACAGTGTGGAGGCACGGAGGGCTCTGAGCTGCAGAGCGACTTGTGAGACCTAACATCTTAACTCATCACTGACTACCATGATGCACAGACCGCTCCTCAGGGGATCCTGTGGCGGGGAGGGCAGTGCAGGACCATAGCCACACTCAGACGGCTGGGTAGTATTACTGCTCAGCTCAGTCACCGGAGCATTTAACTCCCCAGGAGCCCAATGCGCCATCAAGCAGCAACAGCATCCTCAACTTACACATGAAGACCTAAAACCACGAGACAGTAAATAAGCCTAAGGCAGCATGGTTAGCTGTGTGAGTGGGACCCCCAGAGTGCAAGGCTGCATTCTGACAGAAGTCAATAAATGCCCCTCACTGTTAACTACAGGACCATATTGCTAACCTTTAAGAGACAGATGTCCAGTGGGTGGGGATGTGGGTAAAAATGAGAATTGACTATGTCATATGTTGATACAAATTCCCCAATGTTATGTGTGAGTGTGAGATGTATGCAAATTGTACCAATAAAGAATACAATTAAGCCGGGCGTGGTGGCTCACGCCTGTAATCCCAGCACTCGGGAGGCAGAGACAGGAGGATTGCTGAGTTCGAGGCT
>PVIC010024439.1:0-26018 GCA_004025085.1 Thryonomys swinderianus | reverse complement strand
ATATTGCTTTAGTGGTTAAATAAAATAAAATGACAAAGAGAAGTAACTACTCAAGAGTAGAAAATAGGGAGATGTTTAAAGAATAACAAAGACCTGAACCTTGAGAGTCACAGCTGGACTTTAGCATAAGATAAGGGACCTGCTAATTGCCTGGGAAAAAGTTTTAGGAATAGGGAGGGCACATTCTGTAGATTAGTAGATGTTCCCTGGTAGACAAGTTTATCTCTATGCCACCTGTGAATCAAGGTTGTGATAACTGTTGATTTTTTTAAACTACTATTTACCTTACTAATTGTAAAGATTCATGTGCGGGTATTCTAGCTTGAAATACTATAAAAGAGCACTGAGAAATAAACGCAGGGCCTGCTCAGTATTGACTGAGAGGTCCTCCAGAGCCCATTTTCCTGTCTTCTTTTCTTTTCTTAATCCATGCCCCTCAACTTCACGACCCTGCTGTTTTGTCCAGCTGGCTCCGGCACCATTTAGCCATTTGACCCTGTCCAAATAATTAAGATTCTGTGAGCCTTAACTTTTTCATCTGTAAAATGCAAATAGTAGCAGTAGTTGCTATGAGGATAAAAAGTGTTAATATGTCTAACAGACTTGGAACAGTACCTTCAGTGAGCACCCAGTGTTAGTTACCGTTTTGTTTTAATAGTCAAAAAACTTAGATTTTGTTCTGCATTTAAAATTTAAAGTGGTTACTTCTAAGTTAAGTGGTTCTGAGGAAATGGTAGGTTGGAAAAGAAATGTTCAGAGGTCCCCTGTTTTAAATGTTCCCGGTTCATGGATTTGTCTTCCTGGAGGCACCAGGGAAGCTCTGAGTAGGTGTTTCTGAAAACATGAGAGAAGGAAAGAGAAAGACTGTTGGCTAAGAGATCATGAGTTCAGTTTTCTGTTGTGTATTGCCTGTTCCATTCTCTGAGTAGTCAACAGAGAATGGAACAGAGAGGACTTACTCATTTCTGATAACCATTTTATTTCACAGCAGGATAACTAAATCTCCTTCTTTGATGAAAGAAACTGGGGGCGTTGGTATTCATAAGGCAAGTCCTTCTGGTGAAGTAGCCTTCAGGTTATTACCTCTGTATGTAAACGTGGTATGCATCCACCCTTAGGATGTGCTCTAAAGAGAAAGGCTGGCACCGGCTGGCACAGTGTGCCCTTTCCAGAACCTATTTGAGAAGCACTCTACTTGATGACAGAAAATAGGCCCAGGATTGGTGAAGTATAGTGACCGAAGATCATCCTATTCATACATGATGTTTTCTTCTGCTCGTTGTCTTTGTGCTTCTTTACTTTTCCCTACACTCTTTTAAAGGTGCATTGAAATTAAATGCAGTTTTATTTTCCTGCTTTGTCCCATCTGGGTTTGCAGAGGTTGATCTCTCTACTGAATGTTTTTTTTTTTAATCTAAGAGTAATGATAGAGCCATTGTGATCAGCCAATAATATACCCAATCATGAATTAGTGATACTGGTACTATTGTACCTAAGTTTCCTAGGTAGCGAACTCATGGCTCATGTGTTGCCTTGGGTTATTTGTTATCACTGAAAGCTCTTAGAAGGTTCCTTATCACTGGCCTAGAGTACTGTCCAATTTTCTTTTCTGTTCATCAATTTTCATGATTTAGATTTTCTTTCTTGGACAGAATGTCCAAATAGACCTAAAATACTGGTTTCCAAAATACCCACCTCATGTTGACCAGGGATTGGTGGTCAATTGTTTTAAAGTACAAATAAAGTATGAGTATAATAAAACAGAGATATGTGAGCATAGACTTCAATATGTGATTGACTATGATGGAAATTGACTTTATCTTTGATCCCCATTGTGCCTCCATGGACAGTGGCCTGAGAGACAGTGGCCTGAGAGAGGGCATCCTGCCCTCACCTGGGAAGGATGCTCTTCTAGCAGGGCCATATGAGAGACCTGCCAAGGGGTTTGTTAGAAGATAATAGATACATGGGGTAAATAAAAACATATTAGCAAAGGTAAAAAATATCATAAGGACCAAAATTCAAGCAAGTAAGACCTTTGTATACTAGAGATGAGATGACGTCAGCCTTTTCACTTCATAAGAGGTTTCAACTTCAATGAGGTGTCTCTTGCCTCTTTTAGATGAAGAATATCTGATATGGGTTTCAAAATATTTCAAGCTTTGAAGATTAGTGGCTTTTGAAATAGATGCTGTCTTTTGAAAGAAGCACAGATGCTATGGTTTTTCCAGATTAAAAAAAGGTTTCCTACTCTATTGTTTCTTATTCTAGAATATAATAATTTAAATAGCATCTGCCAGTGAGCATAGATTGATGATAAACTTAACTTCACAATTTGAGTAAGCTTCAGTCGTTTGTGTGAAAATCAAGTTGTGATTGAGCTGGGTTCTTCCTTTTCCTTTTTCTTTCTTTCTCTCTTTATCTTCTGCTTCAAAGCTGGAAATGATATAGATAACATCGCCTCAGAATATATTAATACAAAGAATTAATTAACAAAATCTAATATCCAATAAATGTAGTCTGGAAAAAGATTTCATGGATGGGTGAGTGTGATACCAAAAGGAGGTAGAAAGGTAAAAGAATAAATCATGTTTTTAAAAGAATCTGATGTTTTTCTCTTTTCATTCATACACTCATTGAAAGAGCAATTGAGGGAAAGCCATGAACCAGAGAGACTCAGGTTCTCATGAGAAACAAATCGGAGGCTTTAGGTAGCATCATAAAATAGCCATTTAGGATATTGACCTCATGTATTTAAAGATTATGAGATTTTACAGTAGTTGGGTTATAAAATATCAATTTAGAGTAACAGCAAATTTCCTGATGTTCATTCCAGTTTATAGGCAATTCCTGCTTTGACATAAATGTCCAGGCCCGGGTGACCAGGTTCTCTGGGCCAAGCCTATGTTTTCCTGTGGAGGGAGTGAGAAGGCCCAGCAGCTTTTACCCAGAAAACCAGTGGACCCAGATCTCCTCCTCAGTCAGGCCATTTGTATTGTAGGTGCCTTTAAAATAGTTCCATTACTTAGCGGAGCTCACATAGTTTTTTCCTTTTTCAGCTTCTGGGCCAGCAGAGGAAATGGAAACTGTAAGGGGTGTTGAGTTTATATTATTCCATTTTGAGAGGTTTATTCAGCCTCTGAATACTGTACATCACTAATTGCGACAACTAAAAATAAAGTATGACTGGAAGAATATTGCCATTATGAACCACTTGCTGTGTTAATATTCCGATGAAGAGCCTTTTTGGTTCATACTTCATTGCAAAATTAGGGTATTTTTTTTCCTGCCTTAAAGATGTACGCTTATTGAATGTATTTAAATGACTAGCTAATTTTTTCAGGGGGAAAAAACCCTTAAGCAAGTGTAAAACTAGTAGCTACAGAAAGCTGGAGAATCAGATGTCTGCTGGGCAAATTGACAGAACTCATTAATCTTCGATGCGGTGCGCTATAGAGTCTGTCCTCTTGCGCACCTGTGCAAGCCTGAAGTCATTACGCGATGGCACTATTAATACTGAAGAGCCTGAGTGGGAGAGGGTTATCTTCTCTTCTTAGTAATTGATTGCCAGCTGATTAGTGGACAACATTTTTCTTGCAGTATAATTGCCTTTGTGCTCTTTTAGCCTCTCTGACCTGGGTTTAGGCCATCTCACTGATTTTGAGGCCCTGACAATCGCAGCCCTGAGAGTAATGAACTGGAACTCAATCACTGCAAATTCTCTGAACAGTAGATGCCTAGTTAAATGCATTTCAATAATAACAGCAATCATACTGTGGATCACTTTTTCCCTTGTTAAAAAATATCATGGGTGGCCGGAGGGTTAGCTCATTGCTTCCGGCACCTGCCTCACAAGTGCAAGGTCCTGAGTTCAATCCCAGTAACCACATACAGTGCTGGGCATGGTGACTCATGCCCACCAGCAATCAATAGCACATACCACAGTGCTGGGTGTGGTGGCTCACGCCTGTAATCCCAGCACTCACCAGGCAGAGACAGGAGGATTGCTGAGTTTGAGGCTTGCCTGGGCTACATAGTGAGCTCAGGGCCAGCCTGAACTGCAAAGTGAGACCCTGTCTCAAAAATTAAAAAATTTAAAAAAATACCATAGGATCTCATTTGGAAAAAGTATGTCTTTGGGAAGGAGTAAGTAGAAATCATGCTCTATGTATTTTCATCATTCAGGGTATGAGGGACCTATTGGAAGCTAGACATGTGGGGTTTGTAAAGACTTTTTGGACAAATGTTGGTGCTAAGTAGATTCTTATTAACTCTTAGCCCATCATTAGCCTTTGGTTTAGGACTGCTGAACACATTCTACAGCTCAAAAATAAATTAGAATATTGTAGTGTCACTTTATTGTATTGCGGCTGCAAGTGACAGCTTTCTTATCATGAAAGTATTTCTATATTTTGTGCCCTGTGTATGATGCCGGGCTAAAAAGGGTAGAGAAATAGATGTTTAAGTGTATGATTTTAATAGTTCAGGAAATTGGAAGTGAGTGAACACTGAGGCTTTCTGTCTCAATGTTACTGAAACCAAGAGGCCTTACCCGTGAGTAACTTCTACATTTAGGCAGAGAAGTAAAAGCATAACAATCCATGTCCTAGCTTTAAGAGCATTAAATAATAAATCTCTAAACTTTTAAAGAAAAAATGCTATCTTATGGAAGAGAATGAGGTAGTCATTAAAATAAAGTATGTCTCCTTAGAGCAGGAGGTCAAGGCTTCCTTATATGAAAGCTGAAATCCAACGAGAACTATTGTAATGCCAAGAGTATCCACATTTGGTCAAATATTCTAATGCTTTCAGGAACATACTCAGCAATATTGGCTCATATTCTTAATTGAGAACACTGACCCAGAAGAGCAGCACAACTAATAAATTAGCAGCATTATCAAATTTACTTCCAACCTTCAAATATGTGCACTCTCATATTCATGAATCAGAAAGGTATATGGAGAGACACTACCCTAAACCAGTGGGGTAGTATTGGCAGCCATCAACTTCATCTCTGTACTTAGGTTTTGCGTAGGTCTACAGATACCCTTGTTTAGTTTGTAGGAGTTTAAAGTGTATTTTCAACCCCAACTTATCAATAACAGCAAGGCTGAAAATTCTAGTAAGAAAGAATACAGGTTACGGTGCAAACAGAATTGAGACAATTACAAATTGGGGAGGGGTGAGACGGTGACAAGTATTGTAGTACATTGTGAATTAATCATTTGACAGTGTGAAAATTCTGAAATATGGAGTCATATGAAAAATACAGTGTGAATGTATTCCACCATCATCAAAAAGACATGAAGAAGGTGATGGGTGGAAAATCTTTGGCATGTATGGCTAGAGGACCAAAGTAAATTCTGAGCGCACATTATCTAGATACACATTCTGTGGGAGGTTATGAATTCAAGAACCTAAAAGCGAAGTGGAGTGGAGTGGATGAGCCTTTCATGAGGCCCCGGATGAAACTTATTCCTGTCTGCACAGCGTCAGAGTGAGCGGTCAGCACATGGAAGGAGGAGCCATAACTCCCGAGGAGGAGCTCCCCGCTACCCTTGCTGTGATTATCACAAAAAGGGCTATTTGCTTCAATGGCTTTTCAACATAGATGAAATTGATCTATTTTAGAGAAAGGCACCTGAAAATATGATATAGGTAAGGTTTAAAGCTGTGATGGGCCAAGTCAAACTCCTATTTGATGGAAATGATCTGAAATGGCAGCCGAAACACCTCATGGTGTGTGTGTGTGTGTGTGTGTGTGTGTGTATATGTGTGTGCACGCAGAAAATCTAAGACCTTTCCAGAATATTGTCCAAGATATAATGTTGAATAAGCTGAGAATCTAAATAAAATACACCATTTTTGAAGATTATTTCCCCCATATCATTCTGGAGATTAAAACATATTGTAACCTAAATGCACTACTCTCTTAAATTGCCTACATCTTGATCATTCTCATGGGCTTCTACTTTTTCCCTCTTTCTCCTTTCATGACAGCAGTCTAATGTCCATGGTATTTAATTATGCCTATGTCCAAATTCTGCCTCAATTTCATAGACCAGTGGGGTAAAATTTCATTTATTTTTATTTTAAGAAAGATTACTTGGGACCCATTGTTAAAATGATTAAGTTGAAACATTTTCCTACTTCTTTCCTAATTATTCTCCAGTAAAAACTATAAGAATATAAAGTGGTAACACTCCACATAAATGAATTCAAATACCAGCTACCACTGTAAGCATACTTGGCTACTGTGTACTCTGAAAAGGAATTGAGAAGGAGCCTGAGAGCTCATGAATGCTACTTTGAATGGAGAGTGTAGCCTGTTAGTTCCTTAAAAGTAAATGTCTCCAAAGGAATAGGGAAAAATAAGAATCAAGATATGTCACAAACAGGTACAAGATGCCAGGGATGAATATCATCATACTGTATACCTAAAATGTACCAGTAAATTTAAAAACAAGTAAGTGACTTTATACTTGACAGTGGAATACTTTATATAATGAACTTTGCTCAGCACCTTTTCATTGAAGATGAGATTTAAGACAAGGACTGGCCAAGAAAGAAATGGGGAAATGATATCAAAGGAGACAAATTGTTAACAGTCTTCCTCCTTGTTTTTAGCCATCTGCCTGAAGGAGGTGGTGCTACAGGTGAAGGATCCATGGTGCACTGGTAATGCACTCACTGTCATGAGCCAACATGGTTCAGATATTTGCATTCCATGCTAACAGGACCAGGCCATCCCCAGTCTTTTTGTTATGTAAATATATCCCTTAAAACGCTGTTGAAAGGTGTTCACTTCTGAGGAGCACAATCAACACAGCAGTAACCACCTTTGCTTACCACAGTAACAGACTTATGAAAAGTGTTTAATGCACACACACCATAAAGCGGACTCAACAAGCACCAGCTGGACTAGTGTATTCAGCTCAGGCCTTGGTGCACCCAGTCTGGGAGAACGGAAGATGCTCTTAGGAGTTCTGAGGCTAAGCATGCAGCTTTATTCTAATGCCAGTGAACAGCCTGGGATCCTTCCACAAAGAGGCTGGTGAAGAAGCCAGTGGGAAGCTGGACTTTTATTCCCTCCTTAAAGAATCTTCTTGAAGTTAAGGTGGAGTTACACTTTAGTCTCGTTTCACTGGTTATAAGCTTAAAATCTCATTGGCTAGTACAGAGTATAGGCTACAAGCTCCACTGATTAAAATGGTATATCGTTTTCTACTTATAACAGAAGCAAGTATGACAATCCTTTTTAACCAAGATATTTCTAAGTTCAAGCTAGCCTAGTCTTCTGAGGTTCCAAGTTTCAATTATAACAAAATTGTAAGAAAAACTGCAGAGCACTGGCAACTCTGCAGTGAACATAATAAAGGTTACAAAGTTAAACAACCAAGGTTGGCGAGTGGGTCCACTTGGGGGCCTTCCACAAAGCAAGGCAAAGCTTTACTTGAGTGGAAGTTTCACAAATTTAGTTTCCCCCTTTTAAAGCTATTCCCTGCTTCATTTCTTTTCTCTGCACACCATTCTTCCATGAACATCAAGATGAGGGATAGTCACACAACTAACACGGGGCCTACAAACAAACTACAAAATAAAAGAGAAAAACATATACTCGAAGAATAATTAAAAAGAACAAAAACATTAGGGTTAAAAAATACAGGGTACTTGATTGATCTCTGTTTGAGAAAAGCTCAAAGAAAACATGCTAGCCTTCAAAGGAAAATATATAATAAAGAAGAGGAGGATATGAAAACAGAGCTCACAGTGATCTGAGAAGAAGTGGAGGAGAAAACCAAAACATTGCAGAGATGAAAGTCATAGAAAAGATAAAAACAATGACTCATGACTGTGAACAACTCTACTGAAGACTGAGAGAGAACACAAAAATATATATATGAAAGGCTCTAATATCAGATCTTATTCCTGAAATAAGACCTGGGTGTACAGCTAACCAGGGTTAACTCAGTCTTAGGAAGTGATGGATTTAAAACTATTTTCACAATGGTACATGTCGGAGAACTTCAGAAGAAGCAGTTACTTGCTATCAGAAAGGGTATATTAAAACACAAATATACACAAAATAGAATTAGGTTACCTTCACTGGATCAGTTTTCCTTTAAATATATTACTTTAGGAGCTGCTTTAAGTCAAGTTAACAAAGGGCATTTTAAAAAAAAAGTAGTAGAAGATACATGATGCCAAAATTATCTTGATACTTTCTCATGAAAGATTGTAGACAAAATGAAAATTGTGTATATAATGTGTGGTTCACTTCATAAATGACTATTATAATTTTGAGGAATTTAATGATGCGACTAGTTTGTTTTATAAATAGGCAAAGAAATTGAACTTACTTGATCTATAAGTAGATTTTTTAGCTCCATTTAGGAACTGACAAAAGGATTGAAGATGCCATTGAATAGTATATTGAAGAGTCCTAACAATTTTATTATTTGCCTGTTTGCCATGATTATCAATTTCTCTATGGCTTATTTTAATGTTATTTCATGCACAAGTTCTAGGTAGTTCCAGTGACATAATAGGTGTGAAGAAATTAAAGTCCAGTGTTTCTGGTTCTCAACTGTTTGCTTTATAAATATTTATGGTGTGTAAAGTACAAAGCCAGGTACTGTATTCAAGCCAAATAGGAGGCTTCAGAGATTTCCAGTTCCTTGTAACCTAGAAACCAACAACTGCCTTGAGAACAAAAGTTGTGGACCAAGTTCTATTATCCCTGGGATTTTGGTCCCTCAGGAGACTGAGCAGCAGCCTCCGGATTACCTCACTGATAATGTCAAAACTCCGTGCTGCTTCCTGCAGTTCAGCCTCTGCATACTGTTCTGGGCAGCACAAGAGAAGGAGCAGATGCAGCTCAGCTCAGCCCAGGTCCCTTGCTTGAGAGTGTCCTGCCATGTCCTGGCGGTTCGGTCCTCTCTGCTGATCTCAAGCAGCTGTGCTCTTCGTGTCTTCTGGATCAGCAAACATGATCTGCTCTGTCACGGTCAGAAACAGAATTTGTTAGTCGAAGTTTTTAAGTGAGACTGTAACGTGATCATAGTTGCCATTTAAAAGAGACAGGAAGGTGAGAAGTGTGGATAATAGAGGGGAACAGGAGAATGCAGGCGAGACATATTTAATCCAGCATACAGGTCAGCAAACTGTAGGCCAGTCGCAGCAGCAGTCTGCTGGGGTTAATCTGATAGGTCAGTTTCCCCGGATGAAATAGCTGGTTAAGCCTCATTTCTGGATGTTTCCAACCACAGGAGAAAACAGAAAATGTACCTGGGAGAGAGGGAGGGTATTGCTCCTAAAGGCACTCACTCTTCTTTCTGTGCAATTTAACACTTCCAATCATTTAAACATTTCTTAAAATTATTTGTATCAAATAGAGACATATAGTTGACAACCAATAATACAAGTTATGACAGACTACCATTTATTCTATACTTTTCTAAAGTCCCAATATCCAAAGTCATTTTCTTTTAACTTTCCTTTTGGTAATTACTTCCAAAAGGCAAGATAATGTATTTATGCTTCTGTTTCAGGACTCATAATATTTGACAACATCTATTAGCTCTCAGATTTGAAAGATGAGGACCTGACTCATTTAGACCAACTTTAATCCCCTGAATACTTGACATTTATATAATTTTCAGTTCTTACACTGATTGTATCTATAATTTTAAATAATATCATTAAACTTGTTTGGCTCATCAGTTTTCTCTATTATCTCTTGACTTGCAAATCTGTAAGAAGGAAATATTATTATTTCTATCACTTCCTTCTCCTCTTCTCCTTTTTCATATAATATTTTCTGAAAACTTCATTTTTATTTACCCATTATCAGAACTGTCAATGATACATTCTGTCTTTAGTTATAAAAGGTATTCCATTCTTTGCCCATGATCTGAAAATACAGTTACAAAGTCATGATAAGAATTTACATTGTTATGACTGTTAATTATTACTGGTGTGTTAGATATCACATTTCTTTCCCTAGAATATTAAGTGGAGTATTTTTCACATTAAGAACAAATAGAATTTTTTCTATATTATTATAAATAACTTACATTTTTTAACCTTATTTTAGCTAGTTTCATTTTGATAGTTACTGTACAGGACATTTCCTAAACTTTAATAATTTATCTATTTGTTTTAGTAATTGATCGATTGATCAATTCACTTTTTTGCAAAACTAGAGATTGAACTCTATCCCTTGTGCTGTCAAGTAGGCATGGTACCACTTGAGCTAAGTCCCCAGCTCTTTATTTATTTATTTAGTTATTCATTCATTCATTCATTCATTCATTCATTCATTCATTCATTCATTCATTTATTGAGACAGGGCCTCACTTTGTAGTTCAGGCTGGCCCTGAGCTTACTATGTAGCCCAGGCAAACCTTGAACTCAGCAATCCTCCTGTCTCTGTCTCCCATGTGTGGGATTATAGGCATGAGCCACCATGCCCGGCTCTTTATTTATTTTTTTATTGAAACATAATACTTGTATACCCTTAAGGGGTGAATTATGCTGATTGGATTCATGTACACAATGTTTAAGGATCAAATAAGGGTAATAATCAGTTCCATCTCTTCAAATGTTAATAATATTTTATGTCTTGTAAATTTCATATTCTTTTTTTTTTTTTTTTTTTTTGCTTTTTTGGAGACAGGGTCTCACTTTGTAGTTCAGGCTGGCCCTGAGCTCACTATGGTGCCCAGGCAAGCCACCAGGAACTCAGCAATCCTCCTGTCTCTGCCTCCCGAGTGCTGGGATTACAGGCGTGAGCCACCACGCCCAGCATTATATGTGGTAACCGGGGATCGAACTCAGGTCCTTGCGCTTGCAAGGCAGGCGCCGGAACCACTGAGCTAACCCTCCGGCCCCTAAATTTCATATTCTTGAAGGTACTTTAGAATATTTCTTTAAAATTCAGTTTATTGTTACTTTTTACATACACATTATGATCACATTCAACATTAAAAATTTGTACATGTACATGACATATCTTGATTTTCATTTTTCCCCATTCCCTGCCCACCCTACCACCTCAACCTCCATATACATATATATCAAATATATATATATATATCAAATTTTACTATCAAATTTTTCTTTCCCTTCTTTATTTTCCCCTACTACTCTTTCCCTTTTCCCTTTGAACATTTTCGTCCTGTTTCACGATATGTATCATACGTTCTGGACCTCATTTATATCATTAACTTCTCATACTAGAGAAATGATATAATATTTACACATTTGTGTTTACTTATTTCACTTATGAGTATGTCCTCAAGGTACATCCATTTGAGTATAAATGACTCAAATTTATCATTCTTTATGGCTGAGTAATACTCTGTTTTATTAAAAAACTCATATTTTCTTTATTCAGTCTCCCATTGATGGGAATTTGGGCTGTTTCCAAAGATATAGCTATTACAAACTGATCTGCTATGAACATGGGTCCATATATGTTCCTGTGGTATGAGTCTTTTAATTCTGTGTATATACCTAGCAGGGAAATAGCAGGATCAAATGGAACCTCTACTCCTACATTTTTGAGGAATCTCCACACTGATCTCTAGTAGTTGCACCAGTCTATATTTCCAGCCACAGTGGAGAAGGGCTTCTTTCTCTACACAGCCTTACCAGCATTTGTTGTTGGTTGATTGAAAGGAATTGTTTCCTCTATTTGTCTCTCAGTCCATCTATTATTTGTATATAAGAAGGCTGTTGATTTTTGAGTGTTGACTTTGTATCAGCTATGCTACTAAGTTTGGTGATTAAATCTATCAGTCTTTTGGTTGAGTTTTTAGGATCTTTTATATAGAGTATCATGTCATCAATAATAATGAGAGTTTAACTTCTTCCTTTCCTATCTTCTTTTTATTTTTATCTTTCTAATTGCTATGGTTAATGTTTCTAGAACTATTGAAAAGGAGTGGTGATAGTGGACATTCTTGTCTTGTTCCTGATCTTACTGTGAAAGGTTTCAGTTTTTGACCATGAAGTGTGATGTTGACTATTGGTTTCTCATAAACAGCTTTTAGTAGGTTGAGATAAAGTCCATCTGTTCCAATTTTCAGTAGGGTTTTAATCATGAATGGATTTTGTCAAATGCTTTTTCTGCATCTATTGAGATGGTCATATGGTTTTGTCCTTGACTCTATTAATATAGTGTATTACATTGTGTAATTGATGTATGTTGAACTATTCTTACATTCCTGGGATAAATCCAACTTGATCAAGAGGTATGATATTCTTAATGATCCTTGTATTGTTTGTCAGTATCTTATTGAGGATTTTTGCATCTATATTCTTTAGAGATAGCGTATAGTCTCTTTTTTCGGTTGGATCTTTCTGTGCTTTTGGCGTCAAGGTAATAGTTGTTTCAAAGAATGAATTTGGGAGTTGTTTTGCATCCCTTTCAATTTTTTAAAAAAGACTTTGAAAAGTAGTGGCATTAATTCTTCTCTAAATGTCTTATAGAAGTCAACAATGAAGCCATCAGGACCAGGACTTTTCTTTGTTGGTAGGTTTTTAATTACATTTTCAATTTCACAGATTGATGTTGGGGTGTTTAACATTTTTATATCTTCTTTGTTCAACTTTGAAAGTCCCTATGTGTCTAGGCATCTGCTCATCTCTTTTCTGTTTTTCATCTTACTAGAGTACAGGTTTGTGAAGTAGGTGCTGACTACCCTCTGGTTTTCTGCTGGATCTGTTGTGATTTCACTCTTTTCATTCATAATTACATGAACTTTAGCCTTTTTCTTTTTTTTCTAATAAAGTTGGCTAAAGATTAGTCAATTTTGTTTATTCTTTCAAAGAACCAACTATTGGATTCATTGATTTTGTGTAATGTTTTTTTTAGTTTTCACTACATCTATTTCTCCTCTGATCATTATAATTTCCTCCTTTGTATGAGCTTTGGATTTGTCTTACTTTTCTTTATCTAGAAGCTTGAGGCTAAATATAAGTTGTTTAGGGTTGGAGATTTAGCTCAGTGGTTCCAGAGCCTGCCTTGCAAGCGCAAGGTCCTGAGTTTGATCCCAGTAGCCATATACAATGCTGGGTGTGGTGATTCACGCCCACCAGCAATCAATACCACATACCACAGGGCTGGGCGTGGTGGCTCACATTTGTAATCCCAGCACTCGGGAAGCAGAGACAGGAGGATTGCTGAGTTGGAGGCTTGCCTGGGCTACATAGTGAGTTGAGGGCCAGCCTGAACTACAAAGGGAGACCCTGTCTCAAAAAAAAAAAAAGTTGTTTATTTGACCTCACTCTGTTTTTCTAGCATGGTCATTCACTGCTATGAATTTTTCTCATAGTATTGCTTTCTTGTGTCCCAAAGATTCCTGTTTGTTTTATTTTAAATTGTAGAAACTTTAATTTCTTCTTTAATTTCAACCATGACCCATTGATTTTTCAGTAGAGTGTTTTTTAACTTCCAGGTGTTTACGAAGTTCTTGAAATTTCTTGGCATTGATCTCCAATTTTAAGGCACTATGGTCTGATAATATATAGGGGATAACTTCAATTCCTTTGTATTTACCTAAACTTTATGAACTAACATGTGGTCTGTTTTGGAAAATGACCCATGTTCAGCTGAGAAGGATGTATATTTTGATTTTTTTGGGTGGAATACTCTGTAGATGTCTAGAAAGTCCATTTGTTCAAAAGTTTGCTTCAGCTCTAGTATTTCATCATGATCATGGATTTTTCTTTTTGTCTAGTTGATCTGTTTGTGACAGTGGGATGTTGGGGCCTCCGACTATTATTATATTAGTGCTTATCTGACTTTTTATGTCCATTAATATTTGTTTTATAAGTTGGGTGCACTAACATTTGGTGCATATATATTATATATTTATAACATAATATATTATATTTATAATATAATATATAAAAATATATATTTATTATATATATTATATAGTATAATATATTATACTATATTATACCATATTATATATTTATAACATATTATAATATATTATATTTATAAATATATATTATATATTTATAATTGTCATCTCTTAAATGGTTCTCATGGGAATGTGGTGATCTTTTTCGTCTCTCTTAGCTTTGGTTAGAAGTCAGCTTTGTCTGCATATGAGATAACCACTCCTGCATTTTTTTTTTTTTTGCCATTTCCTATCACATGGAGAATTGTTTTCCATCTTTTTACTTTCAGTCTATGGATTTATTTTTGGATTAAGTGTGTTTCTTGAATATAGCATATTATTTGATCCTGTCTCTTGATCCATTCTGCCAATCTTTTTCTTTTAATTGATGAATTGAGGCCATTAACTTTGATGGTTATGACAGATATGAGTTGACTTGTACTTGTCATGATGGTTTTCTGTAGTTGGTTCTTTTATTATTATCCACCCTTATATTTAATTTCTTGTCTTGCTTTGTGGCTTCATTCTGTTAGGCCTCATGGAGTTGTGAGTCTCACTATCTTTTCCTAGGATATTTTTGCAGGCTTTTTTGTTCATGAAGTGTCTAAGTATGGATTCTTCTCTAAGTATCTAAGTATGGATTTTTTTTTTTTTGAGACAGGGTCTTGCTTTGTAGTTCAGGCTGGCCCTGAGCTCACTATGTAGCCCAGGCAAGCCTCAAATTCAGCAGTCCTCTTGTCTCTGCCTCCTGAGTGCTGGGATTACAGGTGTGAGCCACCATGCTGCCCAGCACTATGGTATGTGGTATTGATGGCTGGTGGGCGTTAGTCATCATGCCCAACATTGAACTCAGGTCCTTGCACTTGCGAGGCAGACACTGGAACTACTGAGCTAAATCTCTGGCCCAAGTATGGATTTTTTTTTTTTTTTTGATACAGGGTCTCACCTTGCAGTTCAGGCTGACCCTGAGCTCACTATGTAGCCCAGGTGAGCCTCAAATGCAGCAATCCTCCTGTCTCTGCCTCCCAAGTGCTGGGATTACAGGCATGAGCCACCACGCCTGGCACTGTGGTATGTGGTATTGACTGTTGGTAGGCGTGAGTCTCCATGCCCAACATTGTATGTGGTTACGGGGATCAAACTCAGGACCTTGCACTTGCGAGGCAGGCACCAGAACCACTGAGCCAAATCTCTGCCCCCAAGTATGGATTTTTTTTTGATCATGGTTAGTTGGAATCCTGTAGGCCTGACTTATGTGTATGTCAAATTCTTTTCTTTTGCTTGGGAAGTTTTCTGCCATTACATCTGTGAAGTTTTTTTTTTTTAATGTCATTTTTTAATGTCCTTTTCTCCTGTTTCTTTGATGACTCTAATTGGTCTTCAGTTGTTCTTCTTTGCATCATCTAGCAACTGCTGGATTGATTTCTCATGGTCCCTTACTATTTTTAAGAAATCTTTCCTTTCCTGGTCGCTAACTGCAATCTTGTCTTCTGTGTCTGAAATTCTGTCTTCAGTTTTACTAGCTCTACTATGTAAGCTTTCAATAGAGTTTTTAATCTCTTGAATTTCCATTTGAATCTGTTGGATTCCATTTGTTTTCTTTGCTGGGATTCCATCATGTTCGTGAGGTCCTCTATTTTCTTTTTATCTGTGTCATTCACTATGATTATCATCTGAGCTGTTATCTGAGAGATTAATTCCAATTTCATTTCTTCCAGATCCTCTTTTGTTGCCAGTTCAGGGAGTCCAAGTGGTTGTGTTTGATGGTGATCTGTATCTCTGGTCTCTAATTTTTCCTTTGGAAATTGAGAGTTTTGAGTTTGTATCTTATTTGGGTTTTTCTCTTTTTTTTTTTTTTTGTTATTTTTAGTATTTTTGGTTTAATTTCTGGGTTAATGTCTGTAAACTGCTTGTTGCAGATATCTTTCTTGTTAGCATTTAGGACCCTTAAGAAATGATTTCTTCCTGGGTTTTCTCCCAGATATCATTGGCCCTTTGGCCTCTGTGTAAATCCCAGCACAACCCCAGATATTACTGTGTAGATGTAGACTCCAGGGCTCAGTTTGGCTTAGTGGTCCTCTGAGAAGTTGGTACATAAGCACTATGTAGGTGGCCCAGAGCTGTTCAGTGCAGTTCTTGCTTGGGTCCTAGTCCCAGTGCCACAGTACTAGTTACTCTCTTATTTACTTTTATGATTTGCTAGTTTTCTATGATGAAAGGGTTGATTCTTTTGTCATGAGATTTTTTACATTTGTATGTTTTCATTATGTTGATTATCATCTTCTATTTCTAGTGCAGTTCTCCTTTAAGTATGTTTGTAGGGTTGGTCTAGAGGTAATAATCTCTTAGTTTCTGCTCATCTGGAAAAAGACTTTATATCAGCTTCATTTCTGACAGATACTTTTGCTGGGTGTAGTATTCTTCATAGCAGGTTTTTCTTTCAGGACTTTGAATATAGCATCCCATTTTCTTCTGTTGTATAGGATTCTGCTGAGAAATCTGCAATAAGTCTAAAGGGCATTTCCTTATAAGTTACTCACTCTTTTTTCTTTATGCTTTTAGAAATTTGTATCATAATCTTTTTGTGATTTCAGTGTCAGGGTTTGAATTTGGGCCCTTGTACTTCCAAGGTAAAAGTGGAACCACTTTAGCTAAATCCCCAGTCCTGTCATAATCTTTTGGTATCTTGGCTATATCATATTTTGGCGAAGGTCTATTTGTTGTTGTTGATTTTAGTTTGGGTCACTAGAGTTTCTTGCATTTGGGTGTCCATGTGTTTTGTAGTCTTTCTTTTTAGAAATTATTTTTCTTATGTTGATTTTTGTATGCCTGTTTAATTTAAAAGTCCTATTCTCATGTCTATAAATTCTTTTTTCTTAAATATTTTTTAGAGGGGTCTTGCTTTGTAGTTCAGGCTGGCCCTGAACTCATTATGTAGCCTAAGCTTGCTTTGACCTCTTGGTAATCCTCCTGTCTCTGCCTCCTGAGTGCTGGGATTATGAGTGTAAACCACCATACCCAGCTTTGTCGTATATGGTACCGGTGATTGAACTCAGGACCTTGTGCTGGCCAGGCAGACTCCAGAACCACTGAACTAAATTCTCAGCCTTCTCTAAATTCTTTGTACTACTTGTTTTACTCTGCTGCATAAGCTTTCTGTTGTTCTACTGATTGAAGGTTTTTGCTCCAAGATTTCTGCTTAACTGATTTCAATCTTTTTGGTGAATTTCTTACTCTTATCATGAGTTGTTTTTATTATTTCTTTTTATTTTCTCTCTGTTTTCTCTTGTAGCTCACTAAATTTTTTTAAGAGAACTAGTTTGAATTCTACTCCAGGCATTTCTTAGGTTTCCTTTCACTTTGATCTACTTCTAGAAAATTACTGCATACCTTGGGCCACACCATGTTTCTATCTATATTTCTTATGGTTCTACTTTGATGTGTGGAGTTAGTATAAGAGTTCCCTCTTTCACAAAGGAGCTTTTGAAGGAAAATGCTTCTTTATTTAGATGGAACTATAGAACTCAGTTTCACAGATGACTTGGCATCAGTTAGAAGTGAGCTCAAAAAATGTAGGCTAGCCGGGCATGGTGGCTCACGCCTGTAATCCCACCACTTGGGAGGCAGAGACAGGAGGATTGCTGAGTTCGAGGCTTGCCTGGGCTACATAGTGAGTGCAGAGCCAGCCTGAACTACAATGCGAGACCTTGTCTCAAAAAAAAAATGTAGGCTTTGTGTGATTTCTTCATTTTGATTTACATCATTAGTGTCTTTGAGTGTCTCAGTATCTTGAGTGCAGTACTTCAAGAAAGTTTTTCTACAACATTGATGTGAATGTAAGATCTCAAAAGTATATGTCCTCTGTCTGAAATATATACAGTACTAATGGCACTGGAGCTCATGGAAGCAGATGCCACAGTACTGGTGTTGTAGGAGGTGAAAAAGACTGTCTTACTGAACCATAGATATCAAGAAGTCCTATCTGAGTACCACTGAAATGAGTGTGGAAGAAACCAGCATTGGAGGCACCAGCAATGACAATTAAACAACATGTAGGATAAAGCCTTCCCAAGGACCCTTAGGATGGAGTGTGGGTAAGGCTGGAATCTGGGGTGCTAGAAACTGCTGAATCAAAGCTTTGGTTTTTTGCACTGGTATCTGATTGCCTGGAGCTTTGTGGCTCAGATAGAAACTTCTCTAAGTGACAAGGGATAAACACAAGTGAAGCCAGGACTTTTTCCACTGGAACTTGTAGTCTCAAGTCAGTGGACATTGGAGGAGACCTTTCCTAGTTCCTGTATATCAAGTGCAGGTTGTACCTGGACTTGCTGTGTCAGTGGCTGCAGTTCTAGACTGTGAACTGAGAAGGGTACCTTTCCTGTTTCTATCAGGTATGCACAGGCAGTAACAAAGTTCGAGCTTCTGACTTCATTTTATTTTCTATATTTGTTAAAGGTTCATACACATATAAGGAAGTGAAAGGAAAGTACAGTCATTTTCAGCAATTTTAGAAAGGGTGAGCCTGGTGTAGATAAGAGTGCTTGAAGGCATAGGTTGGTTGTTGCCAGAGACCTGCATGAAGATGCTGAGAAATATTAAAATATCCCTTTGTGTTTCCCAAAACATCACTTCTGTTTCATAGAACATAAATGTCAGCTGTAAAATTATATTTTAAGATATCTGCTGAGCTTTGAACTGGGCCAGTATCTTTGACATTGAGGATATTATTTTCTTAAATGTAACTCTAATAGAAGACATTGAGTTGCCCTGTAAATTAATGATGCTTTGTGATTCAAAGATTTCATGATAATGTTACAGTTGGTCGTTTATTCAACAAGTAATTTAAATTCAATCTTGGTTTACTTTCATGTAAAACTAGCTGAAATAACTGAATTGCCTCACACAGACATCTTGTTTCTATAGTAATGGAGGACAGTGTTCAGGTGACGATACAGTATTAGATGTTAAGATCAAAATGTGAGAAATCCTGACTACTGCATTTGTGAGTTTGCAGGAACTTTTCCCTTTAACATGTTCATAAAGTACTTGTAGATTCATAACATTACAAAAAAGGAGGATAGCCCTTATGGTTTCACATACAGAGAATTCATTAACTTAAGAGTTAAACTTTCTTCCATAGCACAAATTAACAGGTTTAATTAAATAAATATCAGACCATGTGCCACTCACTTGGAGTGTGCATCAATTTTCAATCATTTTTCTCTAAAAAATTCTGGCTCATGTAGTATGCATTGAAATGTGAATATTCTTAGTGTTCAACTAGTTAAATGAAGACTTTCTCAAGAACTGTTCTTTTAAAAACTGGATATCTATTGCTCCTTCTAATGGGAATGGATAAAAAAGCTACACTTTTAGTTCTGCATTATTTCCACTTATTAAGCAACAAAAAGCTCCATTTAATTTAATTCCTTAAATTCCTCAGTCTTCAAAAATTTTCTGAATTTGCCAACTGTTCACTACCCTTTCTCCTTATAGTTGTCATGGAAATGAAGAATCTCAAGAGGGCAAATTTAAAGGATTTGAAAAAGCCCTGACATTTCTGAAGACTCGTAGTATATCTTTCTAGTTGATTCTGAGACTGGGCCTCATTAAGGTTATAGGAAGGGATTTTGATGTTTAAATTCTATCACTCACTCCTAATCTGTCCCAATGACATTTGAGCTATGACATGGTGGCAATAATCAAAGGAAAATGAGATACAATTTTATTAATAGCTAGGATGTGCTCATTACATACTAATGCAATCCTTTTCTGATATATCAAGCTACAGCAGAAGTTAGTCAAGCTAAGCAGAGCCTCCCCTCTGTAGAGTCCATTATGCTTAGAATGGAGGTCAAAGTATCATTGTCTCCTGTTGAGTTCTATGGTAAGAACCTACTGGATAAAATGCAGCATGAAGAATGTGGAGTAGTGAGGGCCCATGGGATCCAGCCCATGGATGGGAAAGCAAAGAAAGAAGAGTGGAAGGATGTACAGAGGAGGAAGTGGAGCTGTGATAAAGGCCCTGTGCCATCCTTGGCTGCTCCAAGGGGCGTTTGAGGCTGACACGGACCTTTAGAGATTTCCTGAGGCAGGGTAAGATTGTCAGGATTTGTTCTTTCTTCTTTACTGGGTATGGGCTGTCTTGAAAAAGAAAGGCCTGGGGATGGCCCTCTGTAGTTTAAGGCAGACCCCAGGGCAACTCTCATAAAAGACCACTTGTTTACAGCAATCCAAGTAGTTAGATTCCTTTATTGGTAGAGAATCTGAGTAATGTAGTACAGTGCTCATCACACCAGTGTGGGCAAAGCTTGCTGCAGCGGTGCTTAAAGACTGTACTTAGACTGAAGGTTGGATGCAGAAGAGATGAACTGCCCAGATGTGGAAAGGAAAAAGGGAAGAGGCAGCCTGGGTTTCTTTTTCAGTCACCATGAATATGACTGCTAGTTAAATGTGACTGCTGGATACCCCAAATGACATACGTCAATTAACCACTTTTATATTCAAGGAAAGGCTGTTAGGGAATGACGTGACTGGCCCAAAGTTTAGTCTCACATGTTTTTTCCTATAATCTCAGTCGATATGATGAGAGGAGAAAGAAAATATGCTACCTACTACTCTCTGGATCCAATCAGCATTAGATTCTGGCTTTATGTATTCTTTTCATTTGTCTGGTCTTATTAAAAGTAAAAATCATTACTTTTGAAATTTGAGTTTTCTACACACAAAGTTTATAGGTTTCTCCCAATAAGGATTTTAGAGGATGATAGTGTCTTAATTACTGCTATCTACCTTTAATAAATTTAAATGGAGTTTAAAATGGCCTTTTTGGCTAAAGCTTATTATAGAGTTTGTTGTTGGGCTTTGTTTCCTTACTTATTCTCAAAAAAGAGAGAAAAGACTTACAGCCTCTAGCTAGTAAATACTTAAACCAGGGGCTACATAAAACGTGATCCTTTAGATCTTGGGTAATGAGTATAAGCAGTAAGACTAGACTCCTTGGCTGTAATTCGGCACTTAGCAGTTGTCTTTTGCCCTTTGTTGTAGGGATTATTAAGTTTCCATTTAAGTAGACTCTGGAATAATGGGAAAACATATTGAAAGAATTTTAAAGCTGTCTTTATATACATCTAGCCTCAAATAGCCTTCAAATACTACCCCCTGGGATGTAGACTTCATTGTCTTCAGGCAGAATATGGCCTATTGACTGTTTTTAAGAGTTACTATGCAAAAAAGTAGAAGCTTATATTTTTAATGTGCTAAAGTGAATGATATTTACCTGCAGCATGTAAGGCACTGAGAAATACTTAAAAGCTATTTGGAGTCTCAGTAACTGTTAATGATATAATGGCACATCATTACTTATATACATTGATGTTGTTTGTATGTGCCCTCTATACCATTTTTGTAACTGTTTAAGAGCTCTGACTCGGTCAGGCTGTCCTTTTCTGTCATGTTGAAACAAATGTTCATCTTGAACAACAAGTATGAGAATATCAAACTGAGCTTGTCATTAGTACATTACTTGCTGCTACAAAGCCTTGTGTTCAGGATGAGTTCTTTTTACCTGCCTGAAAAGTGTTTCTCTCGGAGAGCAATTACATCTGATTGACATGTTTTCATGTGCCTCCAGCCCTGATGCATTTTTTTCTTTGGTACACTAAACAGGCTTAGATCAAGGACTGTTATTTTATTTTTTGCTCTTGTCATTATTTTACTGCTATTAACTAAAACCAGAGATACCAGAGAAAAAGTTAGAAACCTTGTAAAGTACAACTTAAAACAAACTATGAAACATGTATAAAGAAGTATATATTTTGTTGTGAGAGGTCAATAGACTATATCTGAGCTAGAATTGTTAAAAGTCAATTGAAAGGCAAGAACACAACAGAGTTAGGCATGTTAATGTACAAAGCAATTTGTATTTTTCTGTACAAAGGTAGGTATTATATGTAGCTATTTATTTCTCTAAAAGATACTCATTATATGTCTTAGGAAAAGAAAGCTGGAAACTTATGTTCTTTTCACAGTTTTCTTGCTCCAGTTGTGTATAATTTTTCGAACAAGGCACTTTTGTGAAACTTCTTTTTTAAAGTGCAAAAGAGAAGAATTATTTTTCAAACTCTTAACATGTTATGAAGATGTTAATTGTTTCTCAGAGACGAACTTCTGACACAGGAAAGCAGAAAATAAGTGTGCATAGAACTTGGCAATCCCACAGAGTCAATAACTTGATATTGACTCTGGCTAAGAGAAACTGACACTCCAGCGCTATCCACCCTGTCTCCTTCAGACTAAAATCTTCTTGGGACATGAGCCATGTCATATGTGTGTTCAGAATCCTAGTGACGGCTTTTTGCCTTTCTCCAATATCAGTTCTCAAAAGTCTTTGACAAATGAACAGTCGAATAAGGTCATAGTGAACTAGAGTTAAAAATGAGGCAATCCCTATCTTTGACTAATTAAATTTAAGAGCAATTTACTATATTCAGCCAATATTTCAGAATAAGTGATGTAGATTTTTTGTGGTTCAGCATTGAGTATCTTGTGTAGTATCAGTTTTGACTCATAGTTGAGGGATACTCTATAGATAAAATTCTAAAATAAAGGAAAAACCCATTTACTGGGATCATTATTCCTTTATCTTCTAATTTTTTTTTTTGAGACAGGGTCTCGCTTTTGTAGTTCAGGCTGGCTCTGAGCTCAATATGTAGCCCAGGCAAGCCTCGAACTCAGGAATCCTCCTGTCTCTGCCTCCCAAGTTCTGGGATTACAGGTGTGAGCCACCACGCCTGGCTATCTTCTAAATTTTATATTAGAAAATGTGACAGGCACAAATGATTTATGTGTGAGGCACTGAAAATACTGTAATATTGGCATGGCATGCTCTAAAATACAAAGTGTTTATATTCTACTTTGTGTGATAAAATGCACCTTGAGACCATAATCTTAAGTGAAATAATCAGTCACACATGTTCAAATATCACATGGTTTCTCTGGTGTGAAAAACCAAAAGGGTAACTAAGAACCAAAATGTATAATACATACTGCAAATTAGGAATAAATGTAATGCATAATCTAATAGTGAGAAAACCTTGAGTGCACACTAAACAAATGTGAGTCATTGTGCAAAGCAGTGCAAGGAATATGTTGTCTGTCTTCTCATCTTGAAATAAATTGCAGTTAGTGGAGGGCGATAGACATTTAGACAAAAGGCATGTCTTAGTCACTTTCTTTTCTTTTCTTTTTTTTTTTTTTTTGAGACAGGGTCTCACTTTGTAGTTCAGGCTGGCCCTGAGCTCACTATGTAGCCCAGGCAAGCCTCAAACTCAGCAATCCTCCTGTTTCTGCCTCCCGAGTGCTGGGATGCCAGGCGCGAGCCACCATGCCCAGCATTGTGGTGTGGGGACTGACTGCTGCTTGTGATATTTTTGTATGTGGCTATAGGGGATTGAACCAGGGACCTTGTGCTTGCTAGGCAGGTGCCAGAACCACTGAGCTAAATCTCTGGCCCCTTAGTCACTTTCTTATAGCTTGGACAAAATGCCCAACACCCACAAATATCATATAGTTTCTCTAATATGAGAAATTGATGGTGTAAGTGAGGTCCAAATGTATGATATATTCACAGGGAAAAGGAAAAGAGGAGGCAGGGGAAAATAAAGAAGGGAAAGAAAAAAAATCAATGGTAAAAACAAAAAAATTGGAAACTATTTATATGAAGGGTTTGTGTGTTGTAGGGAAGGCAGGGGAATGGGAAAGAAAGAAAATCAAGATATGCTATGTACAGGTATAAATTTTCAGTGTTGAACATGATCGTGATGTGTATTTAAAATGTACCAGTGAGGGGGAAGAGTAAATATAATTTGGAAAGAAAAGTAAAGAACATGTATATAGGAGGTGTGGGGGGTTGTGGGGTGGGTAGGGGTAAGGGTAAAAATGAGGATTAACTTGTATCATATACTGGTACAAATTCCCCAAGGCTGAGTATGATTGTGAGCCCTATATAAAATGTACCAATAAAGAATTCAATTAAAAAATAAAATGTACCAATAAACTCAAAGAAGGAAAAAAAATAAAAAAGTTCGTTTTGATTTAGGATTACAGCCTATGGTTGGATGACTCTAGAGCAGAACAACATGGAAGAGGAACAGAGAAGAGGAAAATTGCTTCAATTCCCAGTGTCCAGGAAGCAGGGAGAATCAACAGAGATGGTAGGAAGGGAGACACACACTTCTAGACAACAGGCCAGACCCTAGCTCCTAACAGCAAGTTGTTTGTAATACTCCCATACCCTGGTCACCTTCCAAAGTCCTGCCTATGAGCACAGGAGGTTCCTGGGGAGACGCTGACATATAAATTGTACTAGGTAATATATGATAAGTAATGACTCCTCTAATACAAGCTCTTAATGTGAGTAGTGTTGAATGGCATTATAAATTCTGCCTTCCTACTTCCTTTTTAATTTCCTACTTTCTGTATAATACTTAATAATTTCTTCCTAGCCTGAACTCCAAATGTTAGCCGTGACAATCTAGGATGACTCATTCCTGTGACAGAAATCTTCTGTGACTTAGTAATGGAAGAAAAAACTTTGCAGTTGTTCCAAGAAGACATGCCAGTACACTTGTGTTTTGGGTACAGTTAGTGCATGAAACTGCAGATGTCAAAATGGATTCATGTTGCTTGTCTATGCTAATGTCTCTGCAGGGTTAATTTAAGAGCACTGACTTTTTTCTCTGTTGCTCAAATTAACTGTAAGAGTGATCAACAGATATCTGGAGTGATTAATGTTTCAGTGTTTTTGTCACTTCTTTAGGGAACGCAGAACATTGCGATGTAGCACTGAGCACTAGGAATTTGTGATGCTTAGTTTTGACTTTTAAATTACCTTCACAAAGTTTACTCTGTATTCAGTTTCCTTGTAATACAAAGTTTAGGATTTCATAGTCACGGTGGCCTTTTATAACACAATAGCTTCCTTCCCGCATTGAGTAAGCATGTACGAAATGACTGCTGCATGCACAACTCTTTAGAAACCCTAAAATCACACGGAACTAAAGTTATGACCTGCAGGAGCGGCTGGCTTTATGGGAAGACACACTGATCCTGCTAAGGAGTTCACAGTCTGGTGGGGACGGTAAACAATTTCTGCTAAATATACTCATTATAAAATAGGAGTATGTCAAGGGCTGCAACATAGGAGCTGAGTAATCCAGGCGTCTCTAGTGGTGACATCATAGCCAACGGATGTTTCAGTGACAGCAACCAATGGCTGTCCCTGCTCCTGCTTGTCTTTGAAACTACTTATATCATACAGATTTCCTGAAGTAAATGAAAATTATGAGACTAACTCCATAAACAAGGTAAGTAGTTGGTCCTCCACACATTTTTATATCATGTTTTACTAATCATATTTATCCATTAACTCTGTTCATGTCAGTTAGGGTTTTTAAACGGGGGAATACATGGCATGCAGTTCAGCGTTTGTGCTTTGTTTCGTCAGCACATTGTCAAGCGATTTGGCCAGTGTTTTCAAGATCAGAATTTTTGGTTTCTCCTGAAAAGGGCTAAAATTGTTAATACCAGGACCATGATTTTGCGTAGGAAACCTCTGCTAGAACCTTGCTCCCTCAGCCTGATCATTGTCCGCTACCTGCGCAAATGGGCAGCACTCACCGCGCATGTCCCTGCCGCTCTGCACCTCTGACCTGTCCCTTCCGGGACTGCAGCATGTCATTTAATGTCTTGGGTGTGGCCTCTCAATTTCCGTTATTCCAGCAGCTGTGTGTTGGTCTATATAAACTCTATATAAAAGACAGACAGGAAACTGTGAAATGATGTGTGTCCTGTAAATAGTTTCCTCAAAGTTTGCTGTCTTTATCTGCTTTTTTATTTGTCTGAAGTTTTTCCTTTTATTTTTTATTTAGTTAAAGCTGTTCTTTTACCGTGCTCTAGTTCTAGCTTTCTTCCTCTTTTCTCCTCCATTTCTTTTCTTTCTTTCTTCCTTTCTTCCTTTCTTCCTTTCTTCCTTTCTTCCTTTCTTCCTTTCTTCCTTTCTTCCTTTCTTCCTTTCTTCCTTTCTTCCTTTCTTCCTTTCTT